>WWPM01019323.1:0-10696 GCA_023279145.1 Glomeris maerens | reverse complement strand
TGCTACACATTTATGTTTCAAAAACGTTATATCAGGATGGGTTGCAGCGAAATATCTGCTTTATAAACGGGATTTCATTATAAGCGGGTTCGTTATATGCGGGATTTTCTAACACTAAAAAGGTATGCTGAAAATCGGTTAAATTGGATTTGTATGTAATAAGCGGAAAAACGTTGTATGCGGGAGACGCTATAAGCGGGTCCTACTGTATTCTCAACTCCAGTTGAATAAAATGCGTCACCAAAATAGCTGCATCACACATCACGTCAAAAAATGCCACAATTAACTATTGATTTCCTTGTATTAAAAGGATGAAATCAGAATTACTCAAAATTACTCAATGATACGAAATACTAATTCGGAGATTTATACTAAACAATATTAAGCTCACCAAACTAAACTGTGACCAGTACGGTCGGATTCGATATGGTGTCCAAAATGTGGCAAACCGGTATTTTGAAAATGTGGGAAATGCGCCCCCTGGCGTCGAACAGAGAATCACAAGGGGGCAACAAACAGATCACCTGAATTCAATTTTTAGTGCGCCCTAACAAAAATTTTTTAAAGCTGCTGCAGGTCTGCCATAAAGCTGTGAATGTTTCACCAGCAGCATTATTGCATACTTGCATGCATGCCGCAGGTATGTTGCATACCTGCACGTTGCAGACATGTGGCATGCATGTGAAAGCCAACAATTTTTGTTCGGGCGTGCACAATTTTCAGTTGATGTTCCAGGATCAAAAATTACCACAGCCTACCACTTTGCTACATCCAGACGCATTAAAATGATAATCTACTACTCGTACGTACTTTGGGAAAATGGTATTTCAGAATACCCCTGAATCTCTTATTCTGAAAATTCTCTAATTCTGACAAATTGCAAAAGCATCCGGACAATTGATTTCATTAAATTTTAGTTAGATATGCTATGATTTTCATGGATTAAACAGGTGTTCGCATTCAATGTTTCCAGGGTTGAAATATGTCAAACAATAACAAATCAATTTGCCTTAAAGAAGAAATGCGGAGGTTTTTGACATCTAATTTAAAGTGAGTATTTCATTAAGTCTAGGTATAAAATGCATGAAACTTCAATAGGTATATTCTGCTTTGTTTACTTAGATACGCTGAAAAGGCTGTATTAATGGCAAAGCATAGCGTCCATCTTGTTTTTGCATGGGCAGAAACATTCTTCACATTGTGGTGCAATAAGAAAGTAACCAAAATGTAGCCAGCAGGCAGCCATTCGCGTTGATTTTGGCGTTCCATACATACGAAAAGCGTAACTGGCGTCACCTTCAGGAACTAATGAGCGATACCGAAACGCTTCATTCGATCAGTAATTATAATTGGTTACTAGGATTTCTTTATGGGGAAAAAGAAATTCCTTCGGATGGACCAGATATTATATCAGCAAGTTAATTATCATATACCGTAAATCCGCGATAATAAGCCCGGGCTTATTTTTATAATTTTTATTTTTTGACCTGGCTAAATTTCTAGACCGGTTCATTCTATTAATATCAAGTTACCACGGATTCGTTTAGGTAATGCAAAATGCAAATCTCAGTTTCTCGTGATACATAAAATTTGTAAGAAATATTTTTTTTTTTATTTTAATAATATGAAATGGAAACTGTGAACTGAATTTTTAAGTTTTTTTTTGATTTGGTGAATTTTTTAGTCGCGTAGATCGGGTATTCCAATTAAAGGGGCTTATTTTCGAGACCGGCTTATTTTGTAAATTTTGATTATTTAACCCAAATTATTTTCGAGACCGAGGTATTCTCGAGACAGGCTTATTATCGCGGATTTACGGTTTACAATTTGACATACTGTATCTCTTAACACGAAGTGAAAACCTCCGCATTTCTCCTTTAAAATTATATAGCATTAGAGAATGTTATTGTACTATGGTTTTTATATAGATCATATTTCATCGAATTTGGAATATGATATTGACGTTAATGCAATTGTAATAGGGGAAGGGGGTAAGATGGCGAACTTAAGTTTCAAATATTTTTCCTGAATTCAGTAAGTGGTTTAAAAACCTGGAATTTTCAGAAACACTTCCTTCAAACTTTGTGTTTCATAAAAAATTGAAACGATTTAATCTCCTCTTGGAAAGTGGCAAAATAATTCCTAGCCCCCATAAGGTTTTCTCTTAGCTTTGCAATTTTTGTTTAAAGGGGTGAATGGAAAAGGGGAAAATCACCCGACCGTGGTCCAATGCCAGGGAGAGAGGGGGGGGGGGAGTCGACAGCACCCGACTTAGTGAAAAATCCACAGATAACACTGCAAATGTATATGATATTACCCATACCCTAACAAAAATTGTTGGCTGTCACATGCATGCCACATGCCTGAAATGTGCTTGGGTCATTCCACGTGAAATCAGCAAATGAGGTACGCACCATGTTTTTATTTAAAAATCTGAAATTTTACTGGTTGTTAGTATACACATTAACTTAAACTTATGCAAAGTTGTAGATTTTTTAGGAGCTTTATATCGGACGCAAAAAATTGTCGAAGCAACGACGGCGGCGATAATTTTGTAAAAACAGCCTTTCTTCAAACGCAGATATCTCCTCACCTAATAGGTGTATCAAAAACGTTATAAGAACGTTTTGTAAAGGCCAGGAAGAGTACTAAATAAAACGTTATATCACATTTTCGAAGAAACACGTAAGATGTCTCCCTACGGCGAGTCAAAGTTGAGCAATTTCTCGTAACGTTTTTGAAGTTTGGGCTAGTGTATTTCCGGTTTGAAAACGTATTTTGAAATTCCAATTGTGTCAGCATAGCCACTCATACCGATAGATATCCTGGCACTCGTATAATCTTCCAATTTGTTTGAAACCCCGGAGATTTTTACAGTCAAATATTGGAAAATTTGAAAAACACCATATTTTGAGATTTAATTCCCAATTCCTGACAGGTCTTAAAAATAATACGGTTTGCGGGAATATGTACCTGGCATCATGTTTAAAGACACCATGTAATAAAACTCGTGTTTAACAGCGCGTTTCTATTTTTTCGTATTTTTGAAAAAGCCGAAATGCGACGAAACAACACATTTTTTTTTATTCTATCAATGATCGAAATCAAAGTGAAATATAATGATATCAAACAATGTGTAAAAATTCCTACGTTGCATGATTTTTAGCCAAAATCACACTGATGAATTGATTATGATCTGCAAATGCAGCTATCCCATATGCAGCTTTCCTGCAGCGCACCAGGGGTGCCGCTCTCCCAGATGGCCAGGAGAGCAATGAACATTATCATAACAATTAAAAATAATGCAACGTTAGAATTTTACACATATTGTTTGACATTATTATATTTCACATTGATTTCAACCTTTGATAGAATAAAAAAAATCTGTTTTTTCGTTACGAGAAATTGCTCAACTTTGTCTCGCCGTAGGGAGACATCTTACGTGTTTCGTCGAAAATGTGATAAAACGTTTTATTTAGTACTCGTCCTGGCCTTTAAAAAACGTTCCTATAACTGTTTTGATACACCTATTAGGTGAGGAGATATCTGCATTTGAAGAAAGGCTGTTTTTACGAAATTATCGCCGCCGTCGTTGCTTCGGCAATTTTTTGCGTCCGATATAAAGCTCCAAAAAAGCTACAACTTTGCATAAGTTTAAGTTAATGTGGATACTAACAACCTGTAAAATTTCAGATTTTTTTAAAAAACATGGTGCAACAATTTTATTCAACATTTGTTGATTTCACATGGAATGACTCGCATACCTGCATGCAATAAAGCTGCAAGTGAAACATTCACAGCTTTATTGCAGGTTTATTGCAGGTATGCAGCATACCTGCTGCATGCATGCAAGCATGCAATAAGGCTGCCAGTGAAACTTTCTTAGCTTTATTGCAGACCTGCGACAGCTTTAAAATTTTTTTGTTAAATAGGTAATAAAGTTCATAGATATAAAAAAATCGCATTTCAATGGTCTTTTGTTGCATTACCATCCCAGCCAGAACATTAAGAATGTGTCTAAAGGTGGGCACACACGATCGATCCAAACCGCACTGCGCCGCGCCGCACCACTCCGTTTTTGGCCCAGCCACGTTTGTGTACCATATACGACAGCGCCGCGACGCTCTATTTTTCTGGCCAATCACATGCATGCTACGCAACTCCTCCTCATTTTTGCCCAATCCTACGCTTGCTACACCACGCCTCCCCCACGCTACGTGCCCACTTCGCCCAGGTTGCGCGAGATTCCCATGGATTCTGCCCCCGCTCAGTGCCGAGTTTCCCCATTCACGCATCGGGCAGCACCAGCGCGAAACGGCGCGGCTCGACGAATATTCAACCGGCCGCTCGTGCCACTCCAAGCGCGTCGGGTTTCCCCGTTCACGATCGCTTTTTGGCGCGGCGCCATGCCGTGTGGCAGGTTAGAGGGATCGTGTGTGCCCACCTTAAGGTTTGCTCCCTGTTGGGTAGAATGACAAACTCCTTGTCATCTTACCCCACATCGCCATTTTATATTTCCACTTTTTTATAAACATCCCAGCTTTGCGTAAATAAACTAAAATACACATAATTTTTATGGTTGTATTTCGAGAATAGTTTATGGAGGATAAAGAATAACTTATCGGGTAATAGTCCAATATTTACCAATATATATTAAAAAAAACATATTTGAGTTTCTGCTACTCTTTTACACCCCTGACAACTTTTGACACCCTAATACCCCGTACAGACATGGCATTTAGTTGCCAAGTAAGTGGTTAAAGGCCATTAAGCTTCAGCATATGTGAACGCACACAATTACGTCACTTACAACTAAGGGGATAGTTGGCAAGTATCTTAGCCAAGTTCAGCAGTGCATTTTAGGATTGGAAAGAAATTGACAGTTTGATGCTCATCTCTAATCGATAGTTCTCTTCCTGCAGCTTGCTTCAAAATAAGGATATAATAAACAATACAGGTCATCAATAATTGTAATACCTTAAACAAAAGCTCCACTATTTCCACTTGCAAAATTATGTTGCGTAACCAAAACATCGCAATAAATATGTCGAAATCTGACGAGTCCGCCATTTTATTGTCAGTAAAAATCACACAAACATGACGTCATAATTGTGAACAGGATACTATGCGTGAACGCGACAAAAATTAGCTCCTCGATTATCTTAAAGGGTATTAAGTTAGCGTCTACTGAGTTAATAGACACTAGTGCATGTCTGTACCGGGTATAAGAGAAGTTCTTAACAGTCGCACATAGATAGGGAGGTCAATGATTGACCCCAAGCTGCTTTTTTGCTCGTATTTTTCGCATAATGTGCAACAATGGAATGAAATTTTATGATTTTATCCTGATTGTTCACTGAATACGAATATGTATTGCACTTTAGTGAACAGGCAAAGGTTTCGTCAATAAAAAATAAGAAAGAAGGAAAAATTATTTTTCCCTACTATATTGTGCAGTATATTCAACATAATGTTCACATTTACATGGATGTAGTTATGTATATACTTATGTAGGTATATATGCATGCATACATACATACAGGGTGTTTCTTTTATGACGCAACAATGGATGAGATTTGCCTAGTTTGCAGTTTTCCCAACATGACACCACTGTGTTTCTATTGATGAATTACTTTACCGCATAATTGGCGAATATCCCCGAATTACACCTGACACTTACAAATGTCCTAGCAGCTTTTGCAGACTGGCTGTACCACTGTTTAGCGAACAACGGCTGTCATTTTGTTGCGTCATAAAAGAAACACCGTGTATATTTATATAATGCAATCATATTATGAACATATTTCCTAAAAAAACGATAATACATGTCGTAGCATGTTACTAATTTTAGAGTGATGTCATCGTTTTTTATGCAAAAACCCTAAGTGTTGAGCAAATTTTTTACCCTCTAAAAACTGTCAGATACGAGTAATTAATAATTTCTTGCGTTATTTTATGTAAAAAATGTGATCTGGGCACATTAAACATTAATAAAACCAATAATCCACCTGGGGTCTGTTGCTGACCCCCCCCATCTCGGTTCTCCAGGTACAATTTAGCATCTCGGTGCGACTGTTAAGGTGTTATAGTTTAATACGGGTGCAATTAAGGGGAACATTTTTCTTGAAATATTTTGTAGAACTTGTTTTAGGGTGTCAAAACTTGTCAGGGGGGTGTAAAACTACAAAGAACAGAGGGTGCATTAATTCACCAAATGGGTGTTGTGGTTGAGACATCTATAGATCCTTTAAAGGTGCAAAAAAATTTCTGTGTCGTGGTTTCATGACCCAATACTAGAGTCTAAAGAATTGTCTGGACAGGTATTTATTTCTATCTATGATGGCAGTGTGACCAGATCCATGAGAAAATTTCCGCCAAATGACCAATCCAAAACAGCCAAAATACCGCATACAACTTTCCTCTGAAAAAGCCCAAAAACAGCTACACGATCCTTGCCTATGTACTATAGTGGCGAAATTATTATGATAACACTTTATTTCAACATAACGCGGTAGTAAATTAACATGAGACAGTCAAACTCTCTCAATTACGGTAGTCAGGGTGACGTCACAGTATATTCTAGCGTAAATGTGCTTTCCTGCACAACATTGGCGGTTCTGGGACCCCCACAGTGGCGATTTTGGGCTAAGAGCACTAAAAAATGACGCAACTCGTTTTAGTTTTGAAATGAAATCATTTTAAAATCGTTCTGAAATGAAATCGTTTCAAGATCGTTTTGAAATGAAATCGTTTTAAAATCGTTTTTGTCGGTGTATTTTCATTGGTTTTTGAAAATCCGACTTGGCAGGTTTGGGCCACCGTAAATACGACCTTATAAAATTCTTAGGGACCATCCATAAATTATGCCAAACAGGAGCAGGGGGGTGGGTACACGGAATATCGTAACAAGCAGTGACATGGGGGATGGGAGGGGAAGGATGTAAATGTGACGTAACTTTACAGTCTTTATGGCACGACGCAAAAACAAATTTGCAAACTGGTCTTTGGGACAGTTGGTGGGTGGGCAGTTGTCCGTTAAGGGGCAATTGTCCGGAAAATGGCCATTGCGATTTCAGAAGCTTAGACCAAGAGAGAAGTATCCTGCTCAAATTAATCATGGACAACAACGTGATGTCAAATCCATGGGAAGAGATTCAAATTGATTAAAAAATAAATGAGTCATTCCACGTGAAATCAACAAATGAGGTATGCACAATGTTTTTTAAAAAATCTGAAATTTTACAGGTATTTAGTACACATATTAACTTAAACTTCTGCAAAGTTGTAGATTTTTTGGAGCTTTATATCGGGCGCAAAAAACTGCCGAAGCAAAGACGGAGGCGATAATTTCGTAAAAACAGCCTTTCTTCAAACGCAGATATCTCCTCACCTAATAGGTGTATCAAAACAGTTATAAGAACGTTTTTTAAAGGCCAGGAAGAGTACTAAATAAAACGTTTTATCACATTTTCGACGAAACACGTAAGATGTCTCCCTACGGCGAGACAAAGTTGAGCAATTTCTCGTAACGTTTTTGAAGTTTGGGCTAGTGTATTTCCGGTTTGAAAACGTATTTTGAAATTCCAATTGTATCAGCATAGTCACTCATACCGATAGATATCCTGGCACTCGTATAATCTACCAATTTGTTTGAAACCCCGGAGATTTTTATAGTCAAATATTGGAAAAGTTGAAAAACGCCATATTTTGAGATTTAATTCCAAATTTCTGACAGGTCTTAAAAATACACGGTTTGCGGAAATATGTACCAGGCATCATGATTAAAGACACCATGAAATAAAACTCGTGTTTATTCGCGCGTTTCTATTTTTTTCGTATTTTTGAAAAAGTCGAAATGCGACAAAAAAATACATTTTTTTTATTCTATAAATGGTTGAAATCAATGTGAAATACAATGATTTTGAGTTCCCTGTGCACCTGGTCGTCTACCTGAGTGACAGACTTGTCGTTGGTTGACCTTGAGAAAGGACCAGACCTTCAACTTCCGTGATTTTTCTTCTATTAGCACTCTGCGTTGTCGGCCACTACCAAACCTTCTGTCGCGACTGCCTGTCTCCTTGGGATTGCGAAGAAACCATGACACGGCCCGCAGTGCCCACTGCTACACTGGATACTCTTTTGCAATCTTTCTGGTGTGATGGTTCCGTTTTTTTTTCGTTACCTGTAATGTTTTCTCCACCGTAAAATCTGGGTTTTTTTTACGGGTTAAGAGGTTTTTTCATTTATTATTACGATTCTCATTAGATAAGAATAATGTACAAATCGTGACCTATATGTATTTCGTCGCGATGCCAAATTAGGTAAACATTATTTAAAAGCCGTTAAAAGTGTTTATTGTGACGTTCCGTTTTGTTTTTTTGCCGAAATGTATAAAGTTCCGAACGTGTTACTGTACCGATCGCGAATAATCGAGACAAGACAACGATTCTAGTTCAAATTGTTATTCTTGTCTCTCCCTGTAAAACTAATTACAGTATATCGCCGATCGTATTTGCCGGTTAACCGCGTTAATCTCTTTGTATAAAAACGCGCACTCATAACCTGAGCCAGAAGTTAACCGATGAGTTCGCGTGAATCCCGCCTAACGCCACCACTACGTGCTACAGAGTTGGGAGCCGAAGCGCCGTCGTCGTCCACGACGTCACACACACCTGGACCAACGACGTCATCTTCTAGAGTTGTCCACTCGCTGCGTAGGGGAGAATGTATCGCCTCCGCCCCCGGGCTAAACCACGAATTCTCCACCCGTGGAGCCACCTTATACGGATTAACATTCCAATAAGTGTCATCCTTAATCTTGTTTGGCCCCACCCAATCCTTTGTACCGTTTAATATAAAAGAGGTGCATCTGCTCATGTTAAGGCAGATTGAGCATCTCTCTCTCTTGGGTTGCAGAGCCCCCCTCTGGACACTCGTCCACTGGATAAGATTCTGTTCTCTCCTTTCCTATCTGCTCATCTAGAAATAAAGGATTGTGATCTCAGACATATCTCAGACTGTGTCTGTGTATTCTTTCCGGCGTTTCCCTCTTACCTGATAACCTGCCCGTGCCGATCGGCCCACACCGCAGCCGCCGCAGCCAGCAGAGGAACCAGCCCTGGACCACGAAGGACCTTGCCGAGCCACGCCGATGTCATCGCAGATTCCCGAGACTGTTGTCAACGCCGAGCCAATCCCCGAGCAGACCGGAGACCTAAGACTCATCTCCCCGGACGTCGCTGACCAGACCACGACGCCCCTGTATTCCAAGCTGTACCAACGCCGACTCCGGACCCCGTACCTACCAAGGACCTCCGCCGTGCCGCACAGCCACCGTAGATCACCGCGCTACGAGACCTTCCCGCGTCGTGCAGTCTACAAGAAGTTCGCCCGCCACCGAGAGGAAGACCTTCGTACCACGAGAATAAATAATTGCGACCAGCCCCTCTTCAGACGCCCCTTCCGGACGACTGAACGGACAAGAGTGCCGGGACCTCTGCAGCAAGAAGCAGAGGAACGACGCATTATTAATCTTGCAGAGACATAATTCATGTACAATATCGATGTTTATTCAAACATTGAGCTTAAAGGCTTAACAAGATACGCCTATCTATGTATCAGACAACACCCTTTACTTATATAAGAAAGCGACACTCGTTTTAAAGCTGTAACTCGATATGTATCGATTAGCTAGAGCCCCGTTGCTGTTAGTTCTGTATCTCCACCACTAGGTAAGGCGCCATTGTTCTTCCTAGTTATGTCACAACTTTAATTGGTGTTAGCCAGTGCATGATCATGTGACCAGCACCTGCATAGGTCCTACTTCCTTGTATTTGGAACGTGCCCCTACTTCCTTCTCTGACACTAATCTACCCCATGTAAAATGGTTGGTCCTAGGATTAGACTCCTCCCCTTCCATTGTTATAGTTGGTATAAATATGTACTAGGGTCTTTTCCTATGCTCCCCAGTGTAGTGAGCTGCCCTCAGCAGCTCCACCTGGCCTTACAGAGCCTCTCCTAGTGCCTAATAAGCCTAGTGATGATAATCTTGTAACTCTGCGATAAATACAAGTTCTGCGAGTTTAAGTACACAGTTAGTTGTTCTGTTATAGTGTTAAATAAAGTTCTGTATATTCTACAAGCTCTGCACTAGTCTAGACTTATTGGCCCTGGCCACAAAACGTGTAAACCTTGGAAAGCCTTCAGTCATCACTGCTAGTGTGTCTCGGACTTGGCCGTCGCCAGTCCTCAGCAGTCGTCTAATTGTGGCAGTCATCTTAGCGCTCCAGAAGTCCAGTGCACTCCTCGAGGCAGTTCACCTCGAAGTACACCGAAGCATCAACAGGATCTTCGGGCAGCGGACATCAGACCATTGGCAGCCCTCTTCGAGCTCTGACAGCATCTGCAATAAGCCAGAACTCAACCACGTACCAAGATAAGGAAACTACCTCCAGAAGGATGTCCTACCATAGGTTTGACGGGAAACCTCGGCGTCCATCTGCTAAGCTGTAAATCTTCCTCTGGTTGTCCAAAGCTAAGGCCCAAGCCATCGAGCGGCCCTAGTGTCTTCCAGTCGACCAGCCACCGTGACCCAGAAGAAGCTCACCCTACCTCTTCTGCGGGTCATAGGCACTCCAAGAGATCACCCGAGGGGAACGTGCCCTATCTCCACGAGAATGAATATTGCGTACCCTAA
>WWPM01019320.1:0-11465 GCA_023279145.1 Glomeris maerens | reverse complement strand
GTTGCTAACTCAAAGGTAAAGGCGCGAGAACCGGAAAGGGGCGAAGAGGAAATAACTGTACAGTTTAACACGCTTGCCACGGTCATTTTATACAATTCCCTCATCATTTGTACAAATGGCAAGAAAAACCTCCCATCACTTGAACCAATCCCTAAAAAAAAATAATTAACAGATAACAGCCCACCTCTGTCCGCTTATCTCTCGATAGATAAATGAAAAAAAAAAATAATAAGTCTTATTTAAATATGTACATATTTCCGCTAGTCCAAGGTGCCCTTTTCCCCACAGTGCAACAGTAGGAAAAGAGCGAGAGAAAACGAAGGGACTATATATATATATTATATATATTATAAAAGTTACAAACTTGCGTCTTTTTTTATGGCATTATTTTTGTGCGAGATTGCGGTACGAAAGAAGTTAACGAACGCACTGCCATTAAATCGTTAAATTTTGAAGAAAAAAAAACAGACACAAAGAAACTCCAATACAATTTCTTGGCTGCGTGTTGTTCGTTACGGAATAGTGTAATTAAAAGCGCATCGGCGTAAAGGGGAATTTTCTTTGGAGAATAAACTGAAAACTGTTATATTTCCTTCCAAGTTGTTCATTCAGTTACACGGCGCTTGTGAATCAATCTGTAGAAGCAACTAGTTACATTTTATTCCGAATATATTACAAGTTGAAATCTATATAAAAAAAAGGCTCAATTCCGAAGACGAAGAACAACGGGTTATTTCTCTTTGAGCAACACACGCAAGGTGAACAAAAATATTGCTATTAATCTCCTAATATGCTCGGTACGCAAAGTCATATAAAATACGTTATTTTTTGCAGGACGTTTCGCGAGCCGCGCGGTTCTACCGCATGAAGTCCGGTTGGTCGTCGGCGGACTCGATGCCGCATTGGTCCGCGGCGAACCTCCTGTTCTTGCGCCAACTGTTGACCGCCGCGGCTGTCGATTCCTTCAGGCGCTGTTTGAAAGTCTGATACTCGAGGTTTTCCGATTCCTGGAAGTCGAAATCGGCAACTTCCACTTGGCAGTGGCGGCGGCTCTGCACGAAGGACGCCACTCCCATGATGATGATGACCAACGCGAGGCAGCAGCATACGAGAGGCACGATCACGATCAGCATCTGCGGCTCGGGTACATCTGGTCGGATAAGGCCAAAGACAAGGTACCCTTTTAAAACCTTCGCAATTATACTTCTTGACAGTTTCCTCGTCTACCAACTGCTACACCTAAGCCTTCAATACCATTTTACATTTTGATTTCAAACTTATTTTTTATTGAGCTCTGCCAGTTTAACCCTTTAAAGACTGCAGCTGGCCCCTAAAAAGGGTTAAAAGCCAAATATTGAACAATGCGTGCGTGCGTTTGCAATATACTTCACAATCAATAACTTGTCAAACCGTACACTGAAAATGAAAGCGAGCTAAGAACTCGTGACGTGCCAAATTCTGACAATTCATCGCCTACACATGAACTCACTTTCGCTAATGTACACGTCAGCAACTTTCACTCGATGCGTGATGTCGTTATCCACCACGAACACCAACTTGTGGAAACCAGTCTCGGGGAAGAAACGGAATATTGTGACGTCGCACTGCGTTGTGACCAGCACGTCGCTGCATACCGCATCGGACGTGTTAACGTCCCCGGACGCGAAGAACCAGCAGTACGACCACGGGGAGCTTCCGAACGCAACGATATATAATAACCAGGATAAGTGTGTTTATTTCTACTGTGTCGAGCAATCACCTGCCATCACATGTAACGTCCACTCTTAACAAGTCGCCCAACTTCAGCGATGTCTCTCCGTCTACGTCTATCGTCTTGATCGGATCTGCGCAGCGGACCAAAGCACAAATGCGTGCGATAAATAGGGAGAATTATGTGATTGGGTGCATTTTTGCAAGCCTATCTTCTCCACCTTTAGCATTGAGATTCAGCTCGAAGTTGCCAACGTGGTGCAATTTGTAGCCGTAAACGACAACCAAGAGCGTGACCACGTGTCTCTTGGCTTCGGAGAAGTTGAACTGCACGTACGGGTAACGCGTGTCTACCAAGTCGCTGTCCAGTTTCCAGGGGTAGAGGAAAGAGGCGTTTTCCAAGTATTTGTTGGGATCATGCAGATGAAAGGACACGTTGATCATTTCATTGGTGGCCACGATGACGTCTTGCGAGGGATTCAGAGGCTGCGGTCTCTCGCTGGAAACCACCAACTCGCCGTTTATTGTGTCTGTTAGAATTGGAAATGCAACAAGTGTGCAGGATTTTTAGTGTCTTTAATTTATAATCCACATGCAATATCACAATATATATAGACAACGGTTATTTTAACGCACTGGTTATGCGGAAACTGGTTGAGTTTTTAGCGACTGTCTTGGAATATCTAGGAATCCTTGATTTAATTTTTACAGTCACTGTCATCACATAATTTCCTCGTTTTGGGTATGTCGTTGACAGGTTTCTAGAAATGCCAACTTGGTCATCAGGGGGGAAATCACTAAAAGCGTCATCTTCCCACAAAAATTCGTAGTTTGTTGAATTGTCAGCGCCGATTAAATCTGCGTAGAAGTTAATGGGGGCGTTTTCAAGTGCAGGACTGTCAGATCTTATCAGCACGTACGCAGCGGCTAATTGAAAACAAATTAAATCAGATTAAATTCCACATTTGGATAAAACCTTGCATGCAATTCGCATCGCGCGCAATACGCTGTCACGAGACTCGTAGGAAACAGCAGCATCACGTGACCGAATATTGCATGCAACGTTTTCGCTCGCAGCACCGTTTCCGAAACGCTCGATAATAAAGCCTACCATTGCAGGAAACGAATAGGAAAAATTGTGCGATTACGACCGCAACAGCTTGAAATGTTTGCACTTTTAGCACTAACATAGCAGGCTGGATTCAAAGCATCTGATAATATAATTGATGACAATTTAGTATGCAACTACGGAAATATGTTCGCGACACCCTCTTCATGGAAAGCACCGCCACCTGGTGGGGACGATATGCAACATGTAGTAGTACTACTTTTGGAAGGCGGAAATTGGCAACACTGGTCACGCCACGCCTATCGTTCTTTCTTTTGCAGCGAGGCAGCCAACATGGTGAGTTGTCGTTTCGTCCTCGTCCGTAATCCGCTCACATCTCCTTAAATTATGGCCATCCGTTCGTTTCACACTTATATTCGTATTCTCCAGTGTTTATTTACTGCTTTTACGTCGTTATTTCGCCAATTATATCTTTTTAACATGATTTTTGGTGGGAATGAACGGGTCATGAACCAGGGCCTGTTTCGATAACGGCTTACATTAGTTTCCCGGCAAGTTTGATAGGCAAGAAAAAGAACGAATGTTTTATTTGGGCCAATCATGCTGCCTGTAATATTCTTTTATCTGAATTTAAGCGAAGGAAACTGCGATTTTCCGATAAGGAAATGTCTACCACGTGGTCAGTTTCTAACTGAGAATTCTTTTATTAGTCTCATCGCAAATTTTCTGCACCACGCCATGGGTCCATGAGCTTCGTTCCCAAGAAGCGCAGCAAGCGCCATCGTGGTAAGATAAAGGCGTTCCCGAAAGACCGAAGGAAGAAGCCGGTTCACATGACGGCCTTCATGGGCTACAAGGCGGGCATGACGCACATTGTCCGAGAGGTTGACCGGCCGGGTTCCAAAGTAAACAAGAAAGAAGTTGTGGAAGCGGTTACCATCATCGAAGCGCCACCTATGGTCGTCGTTGGACTTGTTGGTTACGTGGACACTCCGTACGGCATGAGGGCCCTTAAGACCGTCTGGGCAGAGCACTTGTCTGAGGATTGCAGAAGGCGCTTCTATAAGAACTGGTAATTTGCTTACGCAGGTGTATGGAAAGATAAATCCATCCAGTCCTTGGCGTTGATAACAAGGCTCAAAAGTCAGCCCTATTCTCCTAACAAATTTTCATCAAAAGGTTATAAATTACAAAAACGTTCTTCACATTGTGACGTCACAATGTGAAAGTATGGGTAGCTAACTAGCGAGTGCAATAAGTACGTAAAGGTGATGGCGCCTGCAATGTCGGGATAGTTTATTTTGGCGTTCCATACATACGAAAAGCTCAACTGGCGCCACCTTCAGGAACTAATGAGCGATAGCAAAACGCTTCGTTCTATCAGTAATTACTTCGGATGGACCTGGTGTTGTACCAGCAAGTTAATTATCTACAATTTCACATATGACTTAACGTGAAGAGAAAACCTCTGCATTTCTGTTAAATCAAAGCTCTGAGATTACTAGTTAATATTTCCCTAAATGGTATAAAAGAAAACATGATTTAAGCTTGTTATAAGAAAAGACAATCGTTAACAGTAAATGCAAGTGCACTTTTGCCCCGGTTTGAAGTAAAATTATCTTGCTTTGTCGTAAAATATTTGTATACACTTTCTGAGCGATGTAGTAAATTAGCACGAGGTTTGGATGGCTTGTATCTTAATAGAACCCATTTGAAAAGAGTATTTTGACTGAATTTGGTGTTTGCAAAGCGAGCCAAATATTGGTTGACCAGTCCTCCTCTCGGTGTCTCGGCACCGATGAGGACAAAGCAGGGTGATACACTGCTCCTCTTGGCCTTGTTGGTCAACGAGCTAAACCAATTATTTGGTTGCACCTTGGTCAAAACAAAAGAAAATAGACACCTGATGTGTGTACGGCACAAAAATAAAGGTACAAGTGCAAGAAGAAGGCTTTCACGAAGTACGCCAAGAAGTGGCAAGATCCCGTAGGAAAACGAGAGATCGAAAAGGATCTAAGGAAGATCAAGCGCTATTGCCGCGTCGTAAGAGTTCTCGCCCACACACAAGTACGAACGCTTGAATTCAGTAGGAGTTTCCGCGATGTGTATGGTAATTAATACAGTAACTTTGTAAGCACAGATGAGGCTCATGAGGAAACGCCAGAAGAAAGCTCACCTTCTTGAAATCCAGCTGAACGGCGGAACCGTGGCGCAGAAAGTCGAATGGGCGAGAAAACATTTCGAGAAACCCGTCCCGATCAGGGAAGTGTTCGCCGAGAACGAGATGATCGACTTTATCGGCGTGACCAAGGGAAAGGGCTTCAAAGGTGACCGCTCGGAGAAATCCTCTTGTCTTGCAGGGTTCATACATTTGCAATCAATGCAATGTTTTACTAATAGTTAAGAAACAAAACCATGTGAATTGATTAAGTGGATGAACCTTGACAGAGTCAACATTGTTCCCTGAAAAATGTTGGTATTCTGGACAAATTACATTAATGATGACATAAAAGCACTAAAGACAAAAAATGATTAGTGTGCTGCCTTCCTTCTGAGAAAATCCGAAACTTACTTCGGTTCATCGTTTGTTTCTTTACCTCGAAAATAAAAAAAATCTTTATTCCTTTTAACAACAGGTGTGACTTCTCGATGGCACACAAAGAAACTTCCGCGCAAGACCCACAAGGGTTTGAGGAAAGTCGCTTGCATCGGGGCCTGGCATCCAAGCAGAGTTCAGTTCACCGTGGCCCGTGCCGGACAGAAAGGTTACCATCACCGTACCGAGATCAATAAGAAAATCTACCGCATGGGCACCGGTCGACAGAAGAATGCCCCTAAGGTTACCCCGGACGGCAAACCGATCCGTGGCAGCGGATCCACCACGTACGACATCACTGACAAGTCCATCAACCCGATGGTAATATTTAGTATTTTAGGGCAGAAGATTTGTAGTTTGCGATGATGCTGAAAAGATGTTCGTCTTGTAGGGTGGATTCCCTCACTACGGTCTCGTGAACTGCGATTTCCTGATGGTGAAAGGTTGCGTGATGGGCCCTAGAAAGCGAAATCTTACGATGCGTAAAGTATGTATTCGAGTTTCCCCATCGTGGATCGTTTAGTGTTTGCTTCAACTGATGAAAACTATACAGAGCCGAAAACTGTTAATCTTATGAACATTAGTTGATTATTTTATGATAGGACTGATAATTGATTACACAAGTATGGAAATATCTTAGTTTGGTAAGATGTGGTAGATATTTTTGTTCTTGTAATTTTTTAGTCGTTGTTGACCCACACCAAACGAGCTGCCCTGGAAAAGATCGAACTCAAGTTCATCGATACATCGTCCAAATTTGGACATGGTAGATTCCAGACCCCGCAAGAGAAAGCAGCCTTCATGGTCAGTATTGTATATTGTACATTTGAGATGGTAAACTGGTATAGTGATTAATGTTGGTTTTTATTTTTCGTCTGTCTAGGGTCCGCTCAAGAAGGATCGGTTGAAAGCGGAAGCTGCAAAGGCAGAGAAATAATTGTTCATTTGTCATTGTGGCTTCAGTACAACTGAAATTGGAAGTAAAAACCATTTGAAAGAAATGTGTTGCCGTGATTGATTTGATTTTGTAATTGTAACGTCGCTTGTGCCTGCACAGAACTCCTAGATAGTAGTTTTGTGCGGCGAAATAGCTGCATTTTTGCTGGACCATTTACATCGCGTGTATTCAGAGTAGGGGAGGGGGGAGGTGTTTATGCTCACGAGGATGCGATTTGTTAAGAGGTGGGCCTCATTACGCGTGATTAGGTGCGATTGGTTGCCTCTGGTTCGGTGCGGGGGAGGGGCTTACGAATGCGGTGTTACGATTGGTCGTCTCTGGCCACGGCTCTGGCAAATATTTCACTCCGCTTCAGAATCTCGAACATGGCGCTCGTTTGGAGATCCTCTGCGCGTTTGGCTTTCGCGAATTCTTCGCTGAGAAAGCTTGGAAGGAGTTTGTCAACGGGTGAGTACGCGAGCTGCACGATTGCCTCGATTAGGCGACTGATTTTGAACGGTTTTAGTCAAAAATTACGAGTACGTGTTGGTCGCGAAAGCCGGACAGAAGCAAAATGTAGGCGTAATAACCCTAAATCGTCCGAAGAGCCTGAACGCCTTGTGCGCAGGTCTCATGGAAGATTTAGCAGATGCAGCAAAGGCATTCGACCAAGACCCGCAAATAGGAGCCATCGTGCTTACTGGAAATGAAAAAGCATTTGCAGGTTTGCCTGCATTTATCGCCGATCGAGTTGAATACGACATTAGATTTCAATTTCATAAACGCAAATTGCAGCTGGTGCGGACATCAAAGAGATGGGAGACAAGACATTCAGCGAAGTAACTTCGAAATCATTTTTGAAATCGTGGAAAGATAATTTGCCGAGAAAGCCCGTCATTGCAGCTGTAAATGGATATGCTGTAAGTTTCAAAAGTTCAAATGCTATAAGCGGCGCAGCTGTATTATAATTGACATATACTGTGGACTTGGGTTCATTTGTTCCAATATGTTTTGGCCTTTTTACCTTGTAGTTTGGAGGAGGATGTGAACTGGCATTATTATGCGATATCATATACGCTGGCGAAAAAGCAAAGTTCGGCCAGCCAGAAATTATAATTGGGACTATTCCAGGTTCATAATAACATTACATTCATTGCGTCTTGTCTGATGCAAGTTTATCATTCAACTCACGAATTGATACGAATTCCATTTTAGGTTCCGGAGGAACTCAAACTCTCCCGCGTGCGGTTGGCAAATCGCGCGCAATGGAAATGGTCCTTTCCGGAAACCCAATCACTGCTCAAGAAGCGGAAAAATGGGGTTAGTTTGAGCTGGGTGTTTTTGTAATACTGTGTTTATATTATTTGTAATTGTAATTTAGGACTTGTGAGTCGGGTCTTTCCTGCGGACAAAGTTGTAGACGAGGCTGTGAAGCTAGCGGAAAGAATCTCCACCCATTCGCCGATCATTGTGGCAATGGCCAAGCAGTCCGTCAACGCAGGTACGTGCGGTTCAATTGAACGCGCGATGTTCACTTATTGCGTAGAGTTGTACGACGTAATGCTTTTCAGCGTACGAGACGACTTTGGAGCAGGGTTTGACATTCGAGAAGACTCTTTTCTATTCCACATTTGCCACGGTGCGTGAATGCCAACGCTTGGCTAAAAAACCACTTGTTTATCTGTCGCGTAATATTTATTGTTCCATCTGAAATGTAACTTTGCAGAACGATAGAAAGGAAGGGATGGCGGCCTTCATTGAGAAGAGACCGCCGAATTTCACAAACAGTTAGGGAGGAAAATCGCAACAAATCTCAGCCGCGTTCATCCGCATCTCGCCGTAAGTGATGAACTACATCCAACTATTTCACGGAAAGCTAGTAATACTTTATCGTGGAGTAAGTAACATCGTGAGTTACGTAATAAACTAATTTAGCAAATGGCACGATGAGATATACGCAACGAGTAGACATAATTACACGTAGAACGCGTGAACAGACGCGATAGCAGATGGAGAATTCGAAATCAATTCTCGTTGCCGACAAATAATTATTAGCGGATTCTTACTCCGTATGCGCGGAAGTGAACTGTGTCGTACGTGACGGTTCAGCCGCCTGTTTTGCTCGCGGCGTTAGGAAGTTCTTGGGCAACTTTTCCATCATCATCGAAAGGGTCTTGCGTTTGAACGTAAAGGCGAAAAATATGAAGGCGCCCTTCAGAAAAATGCAAACGGCTAATGTAGCCCGTTTTAGTGTTTTAAAAAAAACATTCGTAGGAATACGAACCTGAAGTGAGTTGAGAATGATGTTAAGGTACCAGAACGTTTCGAGGTTTGTTAACGCCGCGATGAAACCGAAAATCCACGTCAGTCCCACGATGGAAGTTAGTTTCAAGTATAGGAAGAAGCGTGCCCTTTCCGTCGACGCCGTCGATCCTCGCGTCGCGAAGGCGGCATCCGCTGTTGCCTTTCTAATGGCAAGCGCAGTCATCGTGAAAAATATTACGTTTTCAACGAGGACTACGAGAAGCGGCAACGCGAGGAAGATGGCCAGCGACAATCTGGTGTTGATCCAGCAGTACGGATCGGCGTAACGTGGCTTCAGTTGGGGAATTTGATCCGTAGCATCCAAAACCAACGCTACGGTGACGATCACGAACGGTAACGTCCAAGCGTACGTAGAGTAATAGGCAAATCTGCGGCTTTGCTGGTAATTGGGTCGGAAATATTTCGAAGAGAACGTGCGGAACATGTCGAACGCCATCACGTTCATCCAGAAGAACGATGCCAGGTACGACAGGTGCATCGTGGCCGCGATCACGACGCAAGCGACGCGTGGTTCCTACAAAGATATAATGAGAATTGCGTTGAAGCCATCAACAGGTTAAAGGGAAGTTAAAGCTTACTTTCAGGTTTATTCCTGTCAAGAAAAGCAGTTGCCCCAGGAAGATGGAGCAGGACAACGACAGGAGGTTTTTGCCCGGAAGGTTGCGCAGCTTCGCGAGTAACGCGTGCGCCGCGATGTGGACGGCGAGGCAAACGAGAGAGAAAATGATGCACACGGAAGAAACAACGCCTTGGGTTTTGGAGAACTTGCGAGCGGAAGAAACGACCGTGTCGGGAACGCAGATCAGTACGGATCCGTTGCCGGCTTTCTCGAAGGAAGATGTCTCGTAGACCTTGCCGCCGTTCGTTCGGTTGACGCCGATAACCGACTCGTTCACGTACCAGAAATCCGACTGCGGTACAACAATCTTCGCGCAGGAGTCCATCAGCCCATGTTCTGGAAATTGCGGCCAAAAGGAACATCTACGTAGTTTAATTTCTGTAATGTTGAATCGTTTCGTTACCTTTTTTGTAAGTCGCTACGAAGGATGAAATCTTCTTGGGCACACACTCGCCGAGTTTGTCCATCTTGTAGAGTCTGCCGCAGGAGTAGGTAATGCAAGCCTTTTTCAGCGAATCGTACATCTTGCCAGGACCGCAAGCGGATCGCTCTCCAACGTTGCCACCGCCCTGAAAGTCCATGAGCAAGGAAAATGATACGCCGAAACCTGCATGCGACTCAAAAAGAGGAGTTTGGTTGAAATGGGTGCACGAGGACGAGTTGTACAGTTGTCCTCTGCACACGGCGCAGTGAATGTTCTTGTAAACGTCTGCAAATGAGTAAAGAATGTTGGCATCTTCGGTCTCATATTTTGATCAGCTGCATTTTCTCGTGCAAAACTATTTTTTTTCCCCTGCCAACCTGTTCGAGTCGTCGTTATAATGCGTATGGGGTAGCTGTACGCGTAACACAGTTTCCTGTACGCCTCTTCTTCCATAGTTGACAGACTAGAATTTTGCCAGTCACATCCTTCAATGTAATCTCGGCATCGCCTCCTTGTGGGTGAGATGTCTTTCACGAAGGCTTCGATTTTGACGTAGTCAGCTTCCCACCGGAGTTCTCCGGGAACGTACCGAGCACTGGGCAGTAAGGTGAGACATTTTCCAGTCCACTGATCGCACGTGATGGTTAGCGCAGTTGGAGCAATTTTACTGGAATCATTGTTGCATACAGCGCAGTAGACATTTGAATAGAGGACCTTGGTATTCTCGCTGAAGACCGGTACGTCGAGTATGTGCGTGTAGCTTCTCGGCTTCACGTTCTTCGTACAACGGAGCGTCACTTGCAAGTCTTGCCATTGATCCGGGCACGATGATACCATGAACACCATATCCCTGTTCTATTCATTGAGAATTACTAAGGGTTTGTTTGTATCATTCGCTATACAATTATGCATATTTACCGGTATCATTTTTAATCGTCTGCATTGCCATCTGTAGTCTTTCGGTGGAAGTGGGTTTACCAAATCGGTGGAGTTTTGCATGTAATCCAGAATTTTCGAGGGACAACAGTCGCCGTACTCGTAGCATGTCTCGTCGCTGGTGCAAGGGCCTGGATTGTTGAAGTCAGTCAACGGACACGAGGTTATACTTTCAAGTAGAAGTTGTTGCAGCAGTTCACGTTCAGATATCGATGTTTCTCGACTGGAGATCGAGGATCGCAATACTAGCAGGAATTGTAGCAGCAGGAGAAGCATCTTAACCGGATGAAGACTTGGTGGCCTATAAAACAGAAAAAGGGGTAAGGATCGAAAGTTGGAATTGTTAAAGGCCATGTGGTTGCAAGTTGTCAAGACTCTTTCCTGTATATTTGTTCAACTATTTTCGCCTGCGACCTGCTAACCTTACTTTGTATAAACGTTGGATTAATTATAATGATGGTGAAGCTTCGTTGTGAGGTGATGTTTAGGAGTTTCATGCACAATTTTAATGAGATGTTATTGTTTCCCTTATTATGTTATCCTGAAATTTCTGGGAAGTTCAAATTTTGGACGTGTTGAAATATTTTTTTGTTATAGCTTCCAAATTAACATACAGGGTGTTTCATGTAACCTGAGACTACTCGGAATCTCGCGAATTATGTCTCGCACAAATAAATGTCGGAGGTGAAAAGTCAGTCATTGTAAGAGCTTAATCCGTGTGTGCCAGAGTTAGCCAGCCCCTACCCCTCCGTATGGGTGGGGGAAGGGGTAACTCTCAAATTTCAAATGGGAACCCCCAATTTTTTTGGTGGAATCTGAAAGTACATTCAAAAGTAAGTAACTTTTATT
>WWPM01019312.1:0-13020 GCA_023279145.1 Glomeris maerens | reverse complement strand
ACGACACAAGGCCAACGGTCAGCTGGGGGAAATGCGAATTTGCGACCAACATCAATCACAAACTGTTGTAGATATCTCACGCCAACGTCGTCTGCGCATGCGCACGTGGGTTGCACTGCAACCATGTAGAGCATTTGATTAATGCCATTTCGCACTGCATGGCCCTCGTCATTTATTAGGGCTCTTGGCTCACAATTCGGCCTTCTTATAGGTGTATAGCGTCATCATGTGGATTTTTATTAATAGGCTCTGGTTATGATTCCCAACCACATTTATCACCCCTCCTCCTCCTCACACACGAATACAATTCCACCAATAGAAATTAACGTTGGACCAGCAAAAGCCACAAGCTGTTTGAAAAGTTATCGTTTGTGCCAAAATTTGCGTTATGGCCACACATAAAAAGTACATAAAAGAAGTTTAATTCCAGTTCCTGGTAATCTCTCAGACAGGCTATAACTATAACGTATGAATGGATAGTTTCTAAATTTTCTTTTCCAGTCCAGTCACGATGACTAGGCAAAAGTTGCAAATTTGACAAGGCGGAGAATTATTTAGCCCCCAATTGACTTGTAATTCGCATATGGACTTGGGAATTTTGAGTAAACTCGTGTTCAGTTTAACAACGACCGCAAAATGCTGCTTGTCCAAACCAAAAACCTGTATTATACAGTATGGGGTTGGGGCTAGCACGTGATCACTGTTCACATCTTGCCTCGTAAAACGCCCCTCGTGTCAACTCTAAAGGGGCATGTTGCAAACATCAAAGGAGCTACAAAGCAGCACAACTTGACGTAAACCCTGCAAATTATTGGGTGTTCTGGTATTTCCTGTCTTATAATCCTAAATACAGTATGCTTACGGTGGAAAACAATTTTCAGTTCATTCATTCCGTGAAATATGTGCTATTCTTAAATCTGCAGGAGGCATGCAGATATCCTTTCACTCTCTTGTTTCTTGTCAATTGCTTGCTCATATCACAATAATGCTATTTGTAGAGGATATACGTATATCTGGCAGCTAGAAATTTCCAAGTGGAATCTTGAAAGAATGAAATGTTGTCATTATATAAGCCTAACCCTTTGTTACGGCTTATTCTATCAGGATGAAATCAACCTACAAAGATGCCCCACTAGACAGTGATAAACACAAAAGGGAATTTAAGATATTGCAGTCGCATGCAGGAAAACGTATTACTGAGTTGCTTATCAAAATTTTGCAAAGTTGTAAAAAAATAACAATTACAACTAATTACAACAGTGATATTCTCTGAGTGTACAACTGGTTTTTATGTTTCTTCAAAACAGTTCTCAATTGCATGTACACTTACTACACCGCAACACAACAAATGCTGATGAAATTGGCTCAGACATATTTCACAATTGAAATTTCAGATCTTAAAAGTCGTAAAGAAATTTTCACAACTTCCTGCTATATCTATGGTTAAGTGTATAACTTTTTGAGAGTGTAAGGTAGCCATATATCTTTTTAGCTCTCACAACAAAACTTCTGCAATGGCGCGGCAATTCTGCGAATTGAAGACAAGCAGATTAAAAGTTAACGGTGTAAAGTTGCAAGTGGAGCGACAGAAAACTGGGGAAAAAATGTGACCATGAAGAGTGGTGGAAATTCCTGGTTTTGCGCATGCTTTCTAACTTCCAAGTTCACCTCTAAGCCCCGGCTAAGTTATGGCCCCGACTTGGCAGGGAGGCCCCTCAACTCACATCGCACGCAGCGCCCCCTGCTGGCAGAGTCGCGCTCGATGGATGATCTTCGTGCGAATCAAGCCCATCCCATTTCAAGCCACCAAATTATGAAAGAAACACAAACCCAGACAGATTTGGACAATTAGAAAAATCCCAAGTACCTCTTATATTTTGCACCACAACTGCATTTGAATTTAGACAACATAATGATATCTCTTACTTAAAGTTATATAACATAGCCCAGCATCTTTTTTTCTTTACTGCATTTCACATTAAAAAAAAGGAAATCGTGATCTAAATATTTCCAAAGAAAAATGGCATGGTGGAATAGAAAACTTACAACTAACTATGCCCCACTAAGCAACTTCTTCTCATATCCGAGCATTTTATGCAAACTGAAACCTCCATAGTGCATCGAGTTCAATTTTCTATGAGCTATTGATACCACTGGTCTACATAACCTATACAATGCAAATTTGAAATCAATGAACTATATAATACTTCCACAGATGAATGGTGTATGAACGCAGTCGCAAACAGTAAAAGGAACTCTGAATACAATTTAGCCTTCTAATTTTGTACGGGTAATTCGTGAATATTCGTCGATTATTTGGAGTCACAGACCATGTGCTCGCTGCCTTGACCACAAAAGGGTTCCTGCAGAAAGCCCTTTCCATACCGCAGTTTGCTCAAGGGAATGGCATTGCAAAGACCTGCTATGGCAAACCAAACGTGCCCACAATAGCGTCAGGCATCACTGCTTTTTCTGTTCAGAGCAAGTAGAAGAAGAATAACACGGATAAGTAAAGGAGAGAAGAAGAAGAAGTAAGGAAGGGGCTTTCCTTTATGCACCACTCCAATGGTCTTCTCCCCAATTTCATTCCCCTGTAGCCAGCTAACCAATGAACAGATTTTTTTTTCTCTCTCTTTTTCCACTACTCCTCCGTACAGGAAAAGCAACTTTGTTTGCACTTCATCAATAAGTAACGTTTCACATGCATGATGGGAACTGAAAAGCGGCCAAGGTAATAAATTGTAAATTTACCAAAAGTCACAATGGAATTACAAAAACACAAGAGATCTCTCAATTTGGGAGAAACACATTTCGGGCTTTACTCATTCCATGGGAGGTCCTCTCCAAAGTTTTCTTGGAATTTACAAAGAGTAAACATACCTGGAAAATGTATAATGAAATAGCAAGGAGGGATGATAATGCTAACGTGTGACTTGCATGAAAGAACAGTTCCACCAAAATGCCAATAAAACATTTTTGCCACATTCGTGTCGGTGCAATGAATCACAAAACCTGCACAAATGTACGGACATGCAACCAGGAGATCACATATTTCAAGTCGAGGAAAAGTGAAAACTTTCTATAAATTAAACACAACGTATCTCCCGGTGGCCTGAACAATAAAATATCATTGCTAAAACATGGAAGTGGCATTTAAATAAATTAAAACCCGTAACACGATTTGAAGTTCAGAAATAAATACCCAACATAAAAATATCCACCACTGAATATAACATCAGAACTGCAGTAAACAATGAGGTATGAAACGGAAATAAGGAATAAAGATATATAAAATCTATTGGCAACGATATTTGGATATCCTTTACAAGAACGCCCAATACAAAATTTGACTTGGATAACTCGTAATTTAAAATCCGATTTTTTTTTACAGTGCACAGAGCACTCAATGCAAATTAATTTATATATTTGTGAATGTTTGAAACGTGTCAGTTATAATGAAACTTGGGGAGTTGTACAGATATCAGGTTTCGACTTCAAGAAGGTTCATTTCTTTTCAAATAACGTATCCATTTCATTTGAGGTGGAAATGTCAGGTTGTGTTCTTGAATAACGTCATCAACAAATTTCATTTCTAAATTTTCAACCCTCTTCGTTTATTTATGAGACTGTCGAGAAAGTTTTAAAAGGGAAAAATTCGTCTGTAAATTTATGAATGTTCAACAGTAAAGAAATTTAATTTTTCAGAAACAAGTTCTGCATGCCTTTGACATCACATATAAGTTTAGTCCGTTTGCAAACAAGATTTCCGTTTAAAGTTGCGACTTTTTCTACGCAATATGTTAAGTTTCGTTGGCTGAACATGACGCAAACACGAGGACTCATATTATTTAAACAGATTTCAGGAAAATATAACAAATAATAATTAAATCTAATCTCATACCGAAACAGTAATTAGGTAACAAATAGGTAGGTAATATTTGCAAGTTTCAAAACATGAATAACCAATGAACAAAGTACTGCATTTAATATTTTGCTGCTATACAAAAACGAAAATACAACAATTTGTTTGCAATAAATATTGAATTTACTATATAGATAGACTATATGCTTATTTCGTTGATAACAAGAGGATTAAGTGACAAATTAAACGCGCTATAACTACAGGGAAAACCTGGTAATATAGAAGTTTATACAGCATTTGAAATTGAGTTATGGATACTCTTATTAGGAGCGGTGTCGATATCCAAATAGTCCTTAGGGTGTGCGTAGATGCTGGTGTTGCCCTGTAGTTGCGAGGTTTTCAGCAGATTCAGGAGGCTTTAACACTCTTTTCCATAAAAAAATAGAGAGATTTATGGAAAGCCGAAATAAAATAAATAAGCTGACAATATGAACTACTATATGTAAAAATAATAAACCAAAAGCCAAAAAAAAATATTTTTAATTCGGTTGTGCAGCTAACCTTTCAATAAAATGTTGAGGTGTTGCTGAGTTTGTAATCGCATTTCGGACAACAACGACTTGGAACTTCCCCTTTCCTCTCGTCTAGCTGCTACTGCGAAAAATATTTTGCATTTGTTCCACATTTGTTCTGAAATGGCTCGGAATCGTTTCACAAGACGCCACTCCCGCATGGCCTTGCCATCGTTGCTGGTGTAAAAGCCAGCTCAGTCTGTTGAGGAACTTGACAGTGACGTATGTGGATGACCCTCTCCTCCACCTCCTCCTCCTCCTCCTCCTGCCTCCTCCCCTTTTCACCTGAACCAGCCTTGCCCACATCTTCCCCCTGCACCTCCCCAGTGGATCCCAAGTCCCGGACATAATACGCGCTAATGAAGGCGACGACCAATACCTTGCTCCCTCCCTCTAGCCCTGCTATTGGCTAGTCTCTTCCACCACCCCAAATAAAACGAATCGCTTTCACTTGGCCCTCTTCGGCTTCTGAGTTGTAGTTGTACAGTGAGCACCGCACTCGCATCAACCAGCTGCACCATTTGCGAAAAGAGCACTAAAGCCTGCTGAATCTGGGGAAAACCTTCCGACTACAGGCCAACACCACCATCTACGCAACCCTAAGGACTATTTGGATATCGACACCGCTCCTTAGGACATTCCCGTGCCTTCTTTTTGGTGGGGGGTTTGGGAGGTACTGGCCAGCGTCCAGCGCTGGCCACACGAGTCAAGATGCGATAACAGCCTATGCCCTGAGGGCAGCAACCACTCAAGTGACAAATAAGAGAGGTGCTCTTGCAGAGTGTAACAAAGTTTGCCAAGTTAGTTGGTGACACGCAATGCCATGCCATACCATGATGGTGAAGACTTGCCACAACTTCACCAGCAACTGCACCAACAGAAGCAACACCTCTTACAACAGGATACGTTAAACAATAGAAGTTGGAAAAAGGTAGTGCGATGCAGTGTAGGTGTTCCTCCGCATGCGCCACATCGACAATGACACCAGCTAGTAGTGCATCAGGCAGCACGGTAACGAACAGCAGCAGCACGATGACAAATTCTAACAGTTTCGTTGACCTGCTTGGCATGTGGTGCTCGGCGAATAACGTCAGAAGAGGAGGTCCGTACTCGAAGACAAGAAGGAGAAGTTGGGACATTGGTGAGCAAAGATCACCCATGGTAGCGCACCGGCGAAGAGTTTGTCTAACACTTGCAGTAGCTGCTGGAGCTGCTTTTGTATTTGGGGTGCTTGTTGGGTTCACTATGCATCTGTATGTGCCTTCTACAAATGGACCCAGTGTAAATGGGCCAAGCAGAGTGTTGAGAACCCGATCTGTTATCGTGGACGATTTCGGCATATCTAGTCCTAATATTAACCGGAAATCCAATGATCCTAACTTCTTGGAACAGTCAGCAGCAGCAGCAGCAGGAGAGCCCTCTAACCATTTAGCTCACAATGTCGAGGATGACCATCAAGTTGCTCCAGTTATTGCAGCAGTTCCAACGGAAGCAGTCACATCTGCGACGCCATCACCTCCAGCCTTAAGAACGGTCATTCAACCGCCCTTGCCAGCTTTGCAGCAATTATCAGGATTGTCAGTGACAAATGTCAGCCATCTGGTGCGAGGTATTTATTGGGCTGAACGCTTGGAAACGTTATTGCCAGCTGGTTACGGTGATTCAGAGCTGGATGCTTGGAGAACATTTTCCAGAAAGGCCCCTGTGGTTCGCTTGGCTGATGGTTGCGGCAGAATGCAAAACCGCATGTTGGTCTTCGAAAATGGGACAAGGGCATGTGGCAGATACAGGCAGAACGGGGACCAGATCCAAGGGGAAGTGTTCTCAGCGCTGCTAGCTAGGTTACTGGGAATCAAAAATCTACCCCCAGCTTCGATGGCTTTACCGGGAGGAAGACCTAACAGTGGCAGTAATGTTGCTAATGAACAGTGGAGGAGGGTCCACGGGCAACTGGCCTTAGCCCAATGGAGAGAGGATCGGCCTTTGGTCCTAACACAATTCATAGATGGACTGGAACCAGCTTACATCCCTCACCAGCTTCGAGGAACCGACAGGAGGCTTCATCCCGTTTCGCAAGACCTGATCGACATTTCTGAAGCAAAGGCTATTGAGTTGGCCCAATGGTCAGACCTCATAGTGTTCGACTATTTAACAGCTAACTTGGACAGAGTTGTGAACAATTTGTACAACAAACAGTGGAATCCAGACATGATGGCTGCCCCTGCTCACAACTTAGCGAGAAGGCCAGATTCAGGGCTCTTGCTCTTTCTGGACAACGAGTCCGGTTTATTGCATGGCTATCGTTTACTGGACAAATACGAACCTTACCACAGAGCACTTCTGGACGCACTATGCGTGTTCAGGCAACCAACAGTGGCAACACTGAGGCGACTTCAGAGTCAGAGAAATATTGGAGAGAAACTGAAACGGGAGTTGGCCAGAGCTGAGCCTGAAATGACAGAATGGCTTCAACCACTGCCAGACCGAAACGTCAAGATTCTAATGGAAAGGATAAATCATGTCCTGGAGAGGGTGCAAAAGTGCCAGGAACTCTATGGACCCTCCTGAGGGATGTAGTGTCTATCGCACGCCTGAGCAACTATATGATGCTGACGATATGAGCACCAAGTTTGTAAGTCGGATTGAATTGTGGCCATTTCGTAACTTTACGCTAGCTTCGTGCTGGCTTTGCTCTATCTTTCGGCTAGTCTTGCACTAGCCATACTTGAGAGGCAACAAATAGCGAAATATACAATGTTCCTGAAGACTAGTGTGAACTAAACAAGTAAGTGGTCTCAGAACGAGAGCGAAAGAGAACCCTGGATAAAAAAAAACAAACCTAAAAATGACTATACCGATCGAAGGACCCACCCACCCATACAATGACCAGGGTGATGAGAATGTGGTTAAAGATTTCCACACAGTCGAATCTTTATTTATAACGATATACTATTTTATCATTGTTCAGACGTTCCGTTATACATATAGTAAGTTCCTCGTGTAGCTTTCAGAGTAAAATATGAACGAAACTTTGATGAAGTTCTATTATTTTCTGAGTTGGAATTCATTCATTATTCATTTTCGCAAGGCTGCTACCAAACAATACATTGCGCATGTCGATTTTAATCAAGTCTGATTACCCATTAAGAATAACACATTGATGAGTTTAGAGAATAACAATTTATGAATCTCGAAAATAATAATCCAGCAAATTAGTACAGTATAATTGAAAACATATCTGCAAAACAGAGTTAACCACAATAAAATGCAGTAAATCCAAGAATTTTAAACTGAAACAAAATATTCAATCCTTATGACCAAAGGGTTCAGCAAACAATGGTGTTCATGTGATGCAATTTCGGCGAAGCAATACCATAGTCAAAGGGAAGTAGAATAAACAATAGGCCTACATTTGCAGAATGAAAAATTTGATATTTGTAGATATTAATCTCAGAATATATGAAATTTTGAATTTTCTTCTTGAAAGTCTGGCTGTTGATGTAAAGCCAGACAATCCCACAATTCATGTGGGTTTTTCATGCGGTCACAGACCTATACCTACAGTGAAGCTTCTCGTAATTACTCTACCACTATGTATGCATAATGAGATTTTCGGTTTCAAACATTTCACTCGTTTTTATAATATCTACAATTATTTATTTTCCATATGATTGATGAGAATGTGGTAGACCACCCAAAATGACGATCTACTTACATCTATTATTTCTTCCGACTGGGCTTAAAAATTCATTATATGACAGGATCAAATTAAAATATAATCACTTTATGGGAAACAATTTTTGTGTAGCAAAGCTGTTTAATTTCAAAAGTAAAAATTTAACGGACAAACGTATGCTAAAACCCAATTATTATTATGCACTAATCTCAAACCGAAAAAGGAAATGCCGAATCGAATGATCGAACACTGCAAAACCTTTAGGATAAATTTGTTTTACTATATAAAAAATTGTAAAAATATCTAGCATAAATTCGTTCACACAAATGGTTAAAATGACTTTAAACAAGGAATTATTTAAAAAATGGCAGTAACCTCGCAGAAGTAAATTCTATCCATGGCCCAAATGTTAAATAAACTTTCCATTTACTATCCAGGCTTGGAATTGACTATACATATACAACATTGACGAAAAACGCCCCACACATTATAATTATAATGTTCAAAATTGCTATGAATTGCATTCTCTAATAGAAATAAATACGAGGAGCTTCGCTGCAAATTTCACGTGCAAAAATCATCCCACAAACTAGAGCTAAAATTGTAAGGCTCAACATCAACAGGCAATTTTCCAAATATGTTTAGAAATATTTAGGTTATTAAAACAAATATTCTAAAAATTCATAAGAAATCAAGTTACACCTACTTGCGTATTTTTATGCATCCCATATAAAATTTATTTCACTTTTTGGTCTCTATAATGTTCCAAAAGTATAATTGACCTAACCTTGGATATTTCTTTTGAAAACTAGAATTAAAAAAAAATGTATTTAATGTACCAATATGAAGAGTATTTTCAGCGAATTGTCAGTATGGCTATTGTATTCATAAACCATTTTCACTGTTTTGTGTGTTTGTGCATGGAACAGTTAACAGAGGGAGGGTAAAGGTACATTTGTCGACAAAATGATTGACTTATTTAAATAATCAGCAATTGAATTGCCTTACATCATGTCAAATAAACAAAACAAATATTTACAAATAAAAAAACATGATAATTACAGACCATGTTTGTTAGTACATTTCAATCTGAATCGTGATTACTCTTTCTTCTAATGTCATTGTTGCAAATAAAGGTTTTATGCTACTTTAAACAATGTATAATGTACATTTCACATACAAAATTAACTTCACTATAGTTATGCTTTAAACAGAATTTGGTTTTTGTTTCAACAAACCCGCTATTAACCTAACTAACTTTAAAGCATACGACTTTAATTAATCATGACAACTAAAAGCATTAATGAAGTGAAATAAGGTTATATTGAACCTTCCGATGTAGTGTCAGTAAAGCAGCCTTGCGAATTAAATGACGTTCTTATCAATAATTTTATGATTTTGAAGTTTTGAGTCACAAAAGACCTGTCAACAAACTTTTCATTTCTCGGTTGTGCTCCATACTCGAACTATGTACATAAGGATAAATTCGAAACGTTTGCAACTTTTGGTGAATCGGATGTAATAGTGTATATATTATAATATAGTTTGATTACCACACCGGTTTTTGACTCGCCCTTTATGTCTTTCCGCGCCTCTGCAAGTCCGTGTTTATAAGAAACAACCAAACAAAATGGCTATTGCGAGACAGCAAATTGTTGAAATCGCGACAACAGAATTCACAACGTCCCAAACAAACTAAGCAGGTGCACAAGTTAGCCATCCTTTTGACCTTTCATCTGACTTTTTCCCCATTTTCTTCTTCTCTCTCACCCTCCTACTTTTTCTTTTCCTCCTCCCATTCGCTCTTTTTCTTAAATAAACCGCAGTCTCAAACTTTTATATTATGGCGGCTTCTTCGCCAATAATTCATTGAAACGAAACGTTTTCCCCAACCTGCATGGCGACTTGGCTGGCACACGTGCACCCAACTCCCCACACAAATTCCTGACACAAAACACTTCTCCCATCAGAAAACAACACTGCTGAATTTTAGTACGTTACCTTTTAAAATGCCTCAGAATATATTGCTGAATTGCAAACACTACCGAATTCAAACAAGCAAATTGTGATCGTTATAGCTTAATAAAGGGGTGGGCAAACTACAGCTCACTATAGAGTATTTGCTTAAAATCTACGGAAAATGAACCAGTTTTTACGTTGAAAATTGCATTTGAAGTTAGCTAAAATATACCAGGCAATTCAAAAAGATTGACCCGATTTAAAAGCTATATTTCTCTTCATCCGTGAATCATAAAAAACGAGTTATATATTACAATTTGAAACTGGAGATTCCGTAGTTTTCATTGATGCCAACATGGGGCTGTCATCTTTGTTGTTAAAATGGCGTCCGTTCAGCAAAACGCATTTTGTACTATATTCAGTTTTCTAAAGGCATTTCAGAAGTGAACTTATTATCAAGCCGCGTTTAGCTAAACATCTTCGATGTTATGGACAATTTGAATTACTCTGTAGGTATTATAAACTACATAACTTTCTATGTCTACTGGTATATCAGTTATTTTTCTATGATTCACCGATGCCGAGAAATACAGCTTTGAATTCGGGACGTTCATTTGAATAAACTTTTATGTGCGGCCCCCAATAACAATAAAATTTTCAATGTGGCCCTCCGTAGAAAATGTTTGCCCACCCTTGGCTTAATATCATATGGAAACAATAAATTACGAAGAGTTAAACAACTGGCCTATAACCTATACTAGCAAGAAGAAAATGTCAAACATACAGAGAGTAACAATTTTTTTAAAGCCCTATATTATATACATAGTGTTCAAAAATAAGATCGATTTCAGTTTTTTAGAAACAAAACAAAAGAATCGACTCTCCTCTGTCATCCTAATTTATCTGAATGCAACTCGGAGAAATCTGTAAATGTATTCAGACCCTCGGGCCCCATGGGTCATCCCCCTCTTGTCCTTAGCCCAAAACTTGGGCATTGGCCCACATGTAAACATAAGATTTACAACAGCTATAGTCGCTGTAGCTTATAGGCTAGCTTCATGAGGCCGAATAACGAGAAGACAACAGCGTAGGACTTTATATGAACGGCTTTCCCCCTATATATATACAGATCCACTCAATCACCCCATAGTCTGAGCAAAGTTTATTTGCAGTCAGTTTGTGGACAGGACAAGGAGACGACGTGACACCAAATCCTGAAAATGGATCAATGAATTACACAGACAGTGGCCATATATATGTCGCACAAAAATGCCGGCCTCTTGTGACAGTGTTTGGTACAGCAGTTTTTCAATGTGAAATGCCTTTCGGCGCCATCTTTACTGCCATCGCTTTTTCCAGGCGTGCAGAAGCGATCAACGGACCGGACCCACTTGGCTTGGCTTCTTTCCCTTCTCTTTAATTCTCATCCCCTCCCCATCCTATAGCTTCTCCAATCCTCCCTGTTAATCTAATCAGCTTCACGCTTTTAATCACGCCAGGACAAGAAGCCATTTTGTACCCTTACGAACTAAAACAAAGCACGTAACCCGCACAACAGTATCAAATAAATTATAAACGACCAGTGATAAGCAAAACAGCGCACATTTCCCTTGTCCTTGTAAGATGACAGAACTTGTTTGAAAGGACCACCAAAGAAGTAGATTAACCTCAGCCAATATTTATACAAGATAATTGCTGCATATTTTTTGGCATCGGGCAGACACTACCCAATTGCTAAATTTCATTGCTAACTTTATAAGGTCACATTAAACATGTTCATGCAATTTTTATATTAAAGCAATGGATCGTAACAATATAGTTAATGTTCCAGTCATATCGTATGGCATGGTTGAAATTGCTTTTGGAAATAAGGATTCTCGAAGCAACAATTACAGAAAATGTTTTGTGCTTAAACTTGTCTCTTGTAGAAAATCAGATCTGTTGCAATCTGATACATTATTTAATGTAAACTGCAATTCAAAAACCATATCAAACTTTAAAGGTTTTCTAACATTGTTTGTCAAACTTACAAATCTCAGTTAGCTCAACTGTCCTATAGTGAAACTAAGCCATTAATTTGTATATTGGTAATATTGCAATGTTATTCAAATTCAAACATTGCAGACCATTGCTTGTAATTTGAATGTTTTCAGTCCTGTGGTCGCAATTACCTCAAATAAATGGTGTATATCACGCCGTTAGAAACCTTGCCAGAGAATAAGATTTGTGATATCGGTGCAGGAATAAATGCTAAACTCTGTAGATGAGCAATGAGCACTAGTGGATATTGCCCAACTATATACTTGTATTAAAACAGATGAGCGTCTTCAAACGTTTGTTTTTATCCCAAATAAGTTGTTTTTTGTTTTCACTGGTGATTGCAAATTCGATTTGGCATATTAAATTGTTGAATTAAAACGAGTTTCCTTAGCCATCAAAACGTGTAAACTGCATTAATGATTTCTGCATTTTTTAGAAATTCAGTGTTAAACGTTTTGTTACACTTATCATAATGTAGACAATGAGAATAATTAGAAGATGCTGTTTAACATTCAAATTGCAAATTTGAAATATTGATGGAAGGTCATCGGTAATCAGGCCTCCCAAACAAACACAGTACCATTGTTTGTCTGCATAATATTCATTATGTCCGACACAGGAAATCATGCAACTCTTCCTGCGATACACCTAACCGCTTTAAGCATTGCGTTTAAGCAAACATAATTCTGTAACTTATTTTTTTAAAAGATAATTGCAATTTCTCTATAGTAAACAGGAAATACATATTAAAGTATTACTTCGTAACGACGAAGGAACATAGACAACTGATTTTATTTGCACAGATAAATTTCATAATGAATTTGGAGCATCGGAAATACATTGTTGTAAACTTTCAATTAGAACTTCATATTCAAACATTAAAATTGATGATTCCGGAAACAGGTTTTTTT
>WWPM01019310.1:0-10323 GCA_023279145.1 Glomeris maerens | reverse complement strand
ATTGTGTTTCCTGCAAATCAGCCATTTCCAAATTACACAACTGACACGTGTGAAAGACTGCAGTAAATTTACTGATGGCTTAAAATCTTAGCAGGTTTTAGTTTCAATCAAATCGGGGTGGTGAGTATTGCATAGATTTACCAGAATCCATGTCCACCCCATTTTGTGAAATGCGATCAAAATACCTATTGTGTTGTGCGTGCATAATCTTATTTGGGGGTTGGAGGATTTGGATGGGAGATCTTTACCATCATCTTGTAAGCTTTGGAGGCGTTGACGAGAAGAAGTTGGAGTCCCTTCCGTGCTGCTCGAAGAAAACGAGATCCTTCTAGTGGGCGTAGTGCTGAAACTACAGAATTCAAGGTTTGCATTTTTTACTCAACACCCACATAAGCCATAAAATACAAACAGGAAAAAAGGGTGAAGCTACACAAAATTACTTTGGGTTCAAAATGAAACGCCGCACACATCATTGAACCTGAACCTGGCAACGGGACACAAGGTTCAGTTCCTTGTTGGCAACATCTCAATAATTATTAACAACTTGGACAATTGCCCAATACACACTGACGTTCAATGACCTAACCATGTTCACTCAGTGCCACACTTTTACATATAGGCCTATACAGTTGAGTTTATCCAGATTTTAAATCGCATAAACATATGATGTATATTTTACATTTGCTGCATTTGTCACCATTTCAAATGCATTAGTTTCACAAGTATTTTTGAATCAACTGTTGGTAATTTTACATTACTAATTGCATAATGTGGCAGTAATTGTTTTTCTTAAATTACAGACGTTGCTATGTTGCTGTAAAATTATTTAGTCCGTAAAATACAGGTTTTCTTGTGAACTATCAATCAATTATAGCTTCAAATATTACACACAGGCAAGAATTAAAACAATTTGTATTCTCATCTTTCATTTGACTAGATTGAGAAATAGATTCAGTTAAACTCTGGCTTTTAGGACCTTTATATTTCTAAAATAAATCCCGAATTTCTACTTTAATTTTCGATCAATCGCATCGAAATTCTTTCTTAGACTGTTCAGAAATAAAACTGCAAAACAATCTTCGCGAATATGGACATGAAAATATTTAATTCGGAAAACTCGAACATAAATTCCGGTTAAAATTGAAAACACACACATACTTCGTTGTTAAATCCTTGAGGTTGAAGGTTAAATTGGTGACTGGTGAATAACTGGTGTTTCCAGGCGGAAAAGTTGAGGAATTTTGCGCTTGTAAACTTAGTAGCTTTGGGCGGTTTCTAGGCTTATCCATTATTTCGGCTTAGATCTTCGGGTTTTCTGCATCCAAAATGCACCAGAACATCGTTAATACTTATAATAACAAACATCTAACGGATAATAACGACGTGCACAAAGCGAAATATGGAGAGAATAAGCTATAGAACACGTTTTCAGCGTCATCGAACAAACAACGGAATAGGAAAATTCAAAATGCGCGTTCGTCGCAAACCTTGAAAATGCGATTTTTCCGCTTCAAAATCGACGTTTCCTGTGCGATGGATGATGATAGTTGCTGGTGAAGTTGCTAGAGATTCATTTCGATGTGTTAAGATTTCACAGGACTTAATTGTTGATGCATATGTTGAGCGGTTCCCGGCCGATTCAGAAATGCTGAGTTGGACGGGAACCGAGAACTTGGCGCTTTCACCAGATAATGAACCCTGTTTTTACCGCCCACTGTTTGAAAATCGGTTGAAATGTCGTCCGGGTGGTCTGTTTCGGGTGATGACCGCAAGGTGGCGCATGGGCACGCCTGCCAAATGCCAATAAACTGAGAGGTCCGGTGGCCGTCTGTATCGATATATCGATGCTTTCAGCTATCGTGGAACGACCTCCGTCACCCAGTAAGGGACGGAACGCACTCCGATGACGTCACAGTGCGCTTTGGCTCGGTGACGAACGCCAGTGATGGCGTCACAATTGTGTCGCGTTGGTGGAACACTCCTACGGTGCGCGTGATCCTACTTGTATCGATACCACTCTGACAGAAGCTATCAAGCATAAATTTTGCTGAAATATTCCGTTTGGATCCGCATATAGATGCGAACGATAAATTTACTACAGTTCTATAGCAACCAACATTTATTGTATGATGAAATCAAAAGTATGACAGAAAGATCTGGTGGCGCCATCAAGCGGTAATGTACGAACCTCTACATTTGAAAATGAGCTTCAATACAAAAATAATTTGTATAGGTGGCGCCATCTAGCAGCTAGGTATCAAGCTATAATTATTAAAAATTGGGTTCTATTGAAGCGAATCACTCCTGAAAACGAGCCAAAAACAACACAAAAATATCACCTATAGTTTAATTTTTTGATAACATGTATTCATAATGTTTCTATTTCCTATTTTCGCATTCAAACTATGGCAAAAAAGCCTTAGTAAGTATTAAGATCGCTAGATGGCGCTACTGAGCATGATTTGTTACCATCCCCAGGCGGTAACGCTCAGGGGCGGGTTGGACATTCTCGCAATTGATTGGGAAGGAAGATTCATGCCGTGTCCTGATTGGGCAATCAAATTAACTGCGGGATATTTGAAATCATTCGAATTTTCTAGCGTCAGCCGTGCGTCAACGACGATCAATCTGTTTCCACTGCTGCATTTTGTAACGGAATTTGACCTGGAGGTATGAATACGTATTTATTTGTAGTACATTCTAATTAATTTGATAGAAAATGACAGTAGTCACACTTGTGTTTCTTGTTTTATTTGCAATATTTAACGATTCGTTGCACCAGATTTTACCAACATGTATTTGTAATATAAATGTTCCACATCAGAACGTAATCATTATTGCTAACCTAAAGGTCAAAATGAAATGTAATCTTCCATCTCTACCGTAACAATGACTCACATTGTTTCCTTTAACAAATTAATCATTCCCGGATTTACAATTGGAAAAAATTGTCCATTATTCCCACCGAAATATCGAAATTACACTTGTACATTTTGTATAAATTGTAACCATTTGCAATGCAGACATTTAGAACTATAATCCTAACAAATTGAATCGTTGTAATTGTGCATTTGAACCTAGTATATTACTTTGCAAGTGCATTTTTCACGCAGCGTGAAATTTGACACATTTTTTTTTTGTTTATATAGAAACAGTACTGGTAACAATTCGCCATTCTGCAACACAGAAACTGACTCTAAAGTCTAATTATACAGATATATACTTTATATACATTGACATTTATTGAGAAATGTATATGTTATTCCTACATGTACAGAACGTATAAAGGTGAGGCTATGCGTGAGCAAACTAATTTAACGTGTCTCAGACACTACAATCACCTCTGACAATTGATACATGATTGTGAGGATTCCAAAAAACAACTTCATTATATTTATATTTGCCATCAGAAAGTACCGGTATGTAATAGTATATTAGTATAATCGTAGACGATAGAAATCTAACCATGGCTGAGGATGAATGAAATGTCTCAACAATTAAGTCGAAGCCCCATAATACATATTATTTATATAATATATATTTAAACCATACACGAATATAGTCTATGTAATTATTGCAAGAAGTCCCTATATTAATCGCAAGTAAAGCTGCTAATAAACCAGTCAGACTTGGAAATGTTCAAACAAATAAACATCATTCTACTTCATGGCCATGTCCACAAAAGAAATTTTTCTTTCTGTTGACTCCAGGTATTTTTTTTACAAGTATTTATATAAATAAATTATTGTTGCTATACATACGTATAAAAGGGCTATGGCTTTCTCCTGTGTGTATATGGGGCACTTTTGCCAATTGAATGTATTCAAAGTTATTGTGCAAAATAATAACAACATACTGGTGATGTCTTTTTGTATAATTGTGTTGGGAAAAAAACAAGAGTTAATTCATGTAGTGTACTAGCTATAATTGGTAAAAAAAAATAATGCTATGAAACCAAACCATAAGGAAGCAATAAGTAAAGGAAACTAATTATGGTGTACTGATGAAATGGGGCTGTTAATATACTAATATAAGATATACAGACGCATGTTTATGAGATCCTATGCAATGTCCCAGTAGGGAAATATGGTAAATGAGGGGAAATGGGCATAATGTTAGTAGCTTGTGACTATTTAAAATTAGCATATGAGATTGGAAGACTAAAATCATTTGTAGAATAAACTGAATAAAGTAAGATGTTAGAAGTAGGAAAATGTAATGAGGTGAAAGCCATAGCCCTTTTGTGTGAATGCGTTATTGCCTATATTCTAAATAATAACCAGACTTTTTTTGGATTAATTCACATTTATAATGCCTCCCTTACTATGTAGTACTATATATATATAGTATATATGGCTAATGTTTCTGAATACAGTATGCTTTGGTGAAACATAACTTGCTCTACAGAAGGAAAAAAGATGCAAAAATTTGCATGGCGCTTCGGTGATACGGAAGAACATATTGAGCCGAAATTGTCACAAATTTCGGCCAAATTACAGTACTATATACATATATATTGTAGTGTCGGAGGTCACAGATCAATCGTCACAAGCAGTGAGATTCTTTTTTTCCAAGTTGATGCCATTTACGACTACTTTATCATGAACTGTGTATTTCACCTATGTATGTGTTTGTAAATAAGCGTTCATATCTTTTCTACTATACCTATGCACACAAATAAAGAAGATTTTACCGTTGAAAAATGATATATTTCACATTGAATAGGATCTTTGGTTGAAGAATAACTATATACGTCTTGTGCAAATTTGGTGTTTTGAATAATAATTACAGAGGTTTGCATCGTTGATATGCAGTTGAAAAAAAAATGGTTATCAATCAATGAAATTATCAGAATGAAATATTAGAGGATTTGTAAACATTTTCAAATGGGATTGTTATTCTCAGCCATTTATTTGGAGTTTGATGACAATGAGTATTTTTTTTTAAACTGTAAATTGTCAAAAATTACTCACACCATTTATTAATCTTCAAATGGCGAGTGATTAGAATTTGTGCAACAACAATTTCTTCCTTGTGTCTATCTATATAATATGCTCAGTCAGAGTAATACATAACAATTCACATTTGAAATCACGGCATTGTTTGCAAAAATCAGTGACTGGACTTCAGGAAGAAATTTTTGGGCAAGCAAACTATAAGCGTAATGAGGCCCATTGCATTTATTTGCTAATATTATGAATCCGGTTTTATATATTCACATGTTTTATCATTTGTGATGAATGAGGCACCTTTTACACATTACATGGGGAAACTAAAAAAAATTCAGTAATGTTATATAACCTGAACGAAATTCTATTACAACTCTGGAAATGGATCCAGCCTTCAGTATGTATATTCATGAGGTACAAATGTCATAAAATTATTAACTATATTCTTCAACCCAACCATTTGGTTTATTGAAATCACGGTCCGGACAGAGATTTTTGCATGCCACTGAGTTGAAAATATCTCATTGGTGCAATATGAACGTCCTATATACTTTTTCCTGCAGATGATATGAAAAATCTACAGATATTAACTAACATATATGTGCAATTGCCAATGACCCAACAGACACAATGTACTTGAGTTGATTTGGAATGTCATCTGCATGCTGCTGGTTGTTGGAGACCTTCAAAATTGCCATGATCCAGTGTGATGATTGATAAGCATAATGCAATGTTCTTCAGATGGAACTTCGGAGAAATAGCTCTTCGACGAGGCTGCTGCGTATATATGAAGTATATTCTGAAGCAGATTTCCCATTGCACTTGTGTGTAGAACGCCATATGTTTCAGTTTACAGAGCTGAATCAATATGGATATATGAACAAAAATGAAACAGAATCTGGAAGGTTGTGTATGGTTCGTCCAAGGTTAAGAACAACATGACATATCTTTATCTCACTTTTCTCTTCAAGTTCGAAATTGTTTAATAACAGAACTATATCGAAAAATACAAGGGAATTGGTAGGTATAGTAGCATTTTGAAAGTAAATGTGCAAACAAGTCAGTTAAATTTGGCATGAATTTTTTTTTAACCTAATGTTTAGGTTCAAAGACATCCAAACATTAATTGATGATGTTAATTTAAGGTTCTGACATCTGGAATGAGCCGAAACGTTGGGTTAAAAAGAGTTTGATACCAAATTTTACTGAATTGTTAAGCCGAATGGTCATTTTCTGTAATGACAATTCTATTGTGAAAACAATTGTGAGAAAGTTACATTATTTGCCTATGTGGGGAAAACTCCGTAGGAAAAATGAGGGAAATTGATTTTGCGGATTTATAGTGTTATACGAGTCACTCTTATTATATTATGTCAAATTGTTGGTATTCTTGGACAAGCTATAATATGATTCACCTCCGCGAAACTTGTCGCAAATTGCGTACGAGCTTCCGCTTGAACATGGGAAAGAGCAGGTTTCAGAGGCTGGACTAACAAGGATTCTGGAAACAGCTCTTGCTGTCTGGTACGAGGATGCTGTGGATTCTGTAGGAGTTGAAAGATTTGCTGAACTCGTTCCTCCTTTCGCTATCTTGGCGCCTCTGCGTAATTTGACAAAAGGAAATCCGTCATTTCAGAAAGACATAATGTAATGTTTCAGCTACGTTTAATTATATCATGAAGATACATAGATTAGCTATGTATGCAATTTTCATGAGGATATACTTATGAAAGAATAATGAATGTGCATTGCTACATTTTTGGAAGTTGGAAGAGGTGCCTGGCCTTTTGGAAAATGAGCTAATCCAATGCCAAGCAGGGTTGTTTGCAAAATGCAGTTAAACATGCCTGATATACAATATAATGACACCTCCTGCGAACATATGAGATAGTTGCCAGGCAACAAGGACCTCGAAATCTATGCTGGACAGTAAGGGTCTGCCATGTATAATCGTTTGAATCATCATTATCTTTTTTAGAGCTCAGGCAAGGAAAATATCCAAATAGATTGTAGATATATACTAAGTAGTTAGATAATCTGCATGTGAATGTGCAGAAGTGGTCTATGTTGTTAGAAATGATCTTGTAATTAGAATTAAGATTGGCCTTTTATACACATAAATGAATGTTATAAGAATGGATTATACGTGTGCAATATTACAAGTCGTGCAGGACTCTAATCTAGGGGCCACTAGATCTGACATTTAAGAAAATGGTGCACGTGCATGTATTTCGCATACGAAGGCCCTGGAAGGTCGTCCAGTAAGTAGTCGTCGTGGAAGCTCGAAGTAGATGATGCTATGGTTGCTGGACGTGAGGTCGGGGGAGAGAAAAAGACTTCCTGAAAGGTCTCATCTTGCTTGTCTACGTCGTCGTAGCCCATGATGTCATCGCTAGGCCCGCCGTTAAGGGCCTTATGCACATCGGCTTCGTCGTCATCGTCGTCGTCGTCGTCATTGTGGTCTCTACAGTGTTTCGCGTTTGCCCTGCGCACGTTCCTCAAGTCCCTAAGTGGACAAGTGACACTCCGGCAAGGTGCAAACGCTACTAAGAGAGTCTCTAGTGAAGGTTTGTCTCAAAGGTGCCGTCGCTATACCTGCTGGTGCCCAAACCGCCGGAGCTGCACCTGCGGAGAGCATCCATCTCTGAGCAAGCACTTTCTTTGCTCCTCTGGTTGAGGGCTATCAAATAAACTTCACTGCGCTCGTTATTACGAGCCCCATTTTCAGTATTTTCGTACGCGTTATTGACGTGTCCATTCTGACGTCTCCGGGTTCGCACGCGCCGGTTGTAAGACTCCAACACTGCCATAAGTCAACAATATACATTGATGACAGTTTGCCCAAAAACCAATTGATAACAAGTTTAGCAGAGAGAGAGAGAGAGAGAGACAGAGAAGATCTCCGGACAAAGCGCAATGGCAACACCAGTGCCTGTTATACATATACAGTATTATATTACTTTCATTTTTAATAATTGCGGTTCTACTTCTTTACAAATATCTCTCACCCATCTGTCTGCCTCATCATTATTTATCGTTATCTATTTCTATAACCTTTTTGATTGCCCTATAAGTTTTACAAGCGTGTTTGCCTTACTGCTGTCAAACTTGTGTTGAGGGACCCAGTAATTTGGCCCAAATACAAAAATGCCTATTTGTAATTACAATTTTATTCATTTAATATAAAGTAAATAAAGGTGGCTCGCTCTGCCCAGTGAAAATCAAATAAAAAAAAACTTAGCACAAATGCTATGTGGTCCTAGCTACTATAGTCGAGTCCAATATTGGAAAAGTTATAGTTGTACTGTCTTTTTAATGCTCTAAAATATAATTTCCTTGCAGGCTCACACTGATACAAGTTTAGACTTGATGTTTGAATACCTTATTCTGGTTCAAGTATACTGTAACTGCGACCACGGTTGTCAGGTGGGAAAGCTAGGAGTTCTGCAGAGTGGAGTTAATTGATAGAAACTAGTGAGTGGATTGGACAATGGAAGCTGATCGATTGATCAGGTGATATTGGACTGACGTTGAGAGGGAACGTCAAATGAAATTTGGACTGGGCACTTGTTTCGTTGTCACCGAGCTTTACGCAGAAATTCTCTCTAATGAGAACATTGCCTGCCTATTATTGACATGACGAATGGGAAAAAAACAGTTACCTTTCCTCTCGCGGATTCGCCACAGGAACACTGCGATGACAAACGAAGCGCAAAGAAAGGACATCAGTACGATGGTGAAGATAGTCGCCACTGAAAGGCCGTTGATCATCAAGATAGGATCAATCTAAATGAAACAATCGACTCGACTATCAAACACGTTGACAATAACAGTAGGTGCATTTAAGGGTTAAATTACCGGTGGATCATCGTTGCCGTAGTAATCCTTACCCTCCACACGCATCTTCTGTTGAAGTGCGTAAGACACACCGCTAACATCGATAGTATACTGCTTTTTTGAATCCCTCCATAAGTCAAGTTCTGTATCTTTAACAGCATACTCCTCTCCAATAAGGATGATTTGTATTGAGAGCTCACCTAAGTAAGGTATCAATTATTCTCTTCAACTTCAAAAGTTGAACCGCAATCCGTGACAAAGCAATTTGGACCTCCAGCAGTTGTTAAAGTTATAGAGAAGCATTGATTGACAAGTTCATTATGAGCTGCTAGTATGTGTGTTTTATGTTTAATTTGGGTGTGATTTTCCTGTTGATAAGCTCTCACCTGATGATGATCTCTATGGAGGTTGAAACATGTTGTGAAAAATGCTATAAAACCAGTGACGAAGAAGTATCTCATTGTCAAAAGTTGAAAAATGTGTAGCATGTGTAAGGAAATCAATGATATTACTACAGTATACGGTATATCCATAGGTAGCCTGTATTATAACGTCAACGAATTACGAGCTATGAGTAGTAGTATCTCCTGCGCACCACTCATTAATGTGCCTTTGTTTGTGATTTTAATATATTCGCATACCTCCAAGGAAGGTAGCATTTGTCCAGAAGACTCTGTCATGGCGGGATCCAAAGCTGTTTAGAAAAGTAGCCAAGAACAAATCACGGTCGACTTCAAATTCTTCTCGGCTTCCGTTAAAGAAAAGCACGATAGTGTGTCGAAGAACAGCCGTTCGGGAGAACGGCATGACAGCATCAAATGGGGCTGGTAACAATAATAAGAGATCGATTGAACAATATGAAAACAGGTTTGGCATCGCCATACGAAAATTGATTCCTATTTTTGGACACGCAAGAAGGGACTTGGGAAGGGTTGTTGTATTAATAGTTAGATATGTGGGTGGTACAGTGAGAGCAATGAAAGAAAAACCAACACCAGGGCACGTGCTCATTTTTCTGGAGATTGATTGAATGCAAGTTATGGTGGGGCACTTACCAGAAATATTAGTTATGGTGATTTGCATACGCGGAGAAGTCACAGTCACATTGAGCTGATAGTGGTATCCGGTGTGAGTTATTACCAAGTTGTATGGCATTGTCTGATTCCTGCCATCGGGGAAGACACCACTTGTATCACCCTTTAGTTGTCCTTGGTAGCAATCGTCGAATCTCAAAGCCAGGAAATAGGTAATATTCTGACCCTGCAATGGAAAATACCAATGTTGACGGTGTAGGTATATATAGCACCAACAGCACCAAAGTGTACCTTCAAGATAATTTCTTCTGCTGGTTTATCGAGCACAAAATTCCACAATTGCAATCTGGGTGTAACTGCAAAAGTGCCATTGCGTCCAGGTTTCACTTGCACACTAGGCACGTGCACTGCCAGTGAATGGTCATACACCGGAAATGGCTTTGATGACACGTACTCAGATTTATTGTCTGAGGACATAATGTGGAATTCCAGTACATACCTAT
>WWPM01019301.1:0-12435 GCA_023279145.1 Glomeris maerens | reverse complement strand
ATTTTGTTATTTTATTTTTGGAATGTTCATATGATCCGTATTCCGTATGGCGTAGACGGTTATCTGGGTAAGACCGAGATAACTTTCTTGGATAACCTGACTGCAATTCCTTCCATTTACTATAATAAGATGGTTTCTTATTTTCTTTTTTCCCGATCAGTAACGTAGTGGATTCTGCTGCTTGCCGATATAAGCCAGCACTTTTAGCCATTGAAGTTATTCCATTCTTTTATGGTAAATACGCGCCTCCTTTCTCTTTCAAGGTGGGATAATTGCATCTGTCAAACTATATTATACAGAATGTTTCCAAGTACCTGTTACGGAACAAGTCAAGCCAATACTGTTACACTGCCTACACTTGTTGGGAAGTATTCTGTGTGGTTCCCAGGTGTGTTTTGTTACTTTAATTTGTTGATTTTAATTTTGATGTCTAATATTCTTCTTGAACTTTGCAGCATAATGCTTTGAGAGCTGCGTGTCCAGCCACATTAGAAGTACTTTTGCGTTGTTTGGGAGATAGTAAATATGACGATGAGATGAAGTCTATCACCGCCGAATGTATTGTCGCGTTCACCCATGTTCTTATTAGGTGCCGTTCCGATCAGGTATAATGCCAAAAATCCGGAAAAGTAGTGGATTTTTCTCGGTTCAGCCAATGGAAAAATTGAATCTGGTTTTAGCAAAATGTTTGCTATAAGACGATTATAGTTTAACTTCAATACACTCGCTTCTGAATTTAGTACAGTAGAACGTCGTTTATCCGCACATCAATTATCCGCACTCCCGAAGCACATCTTCCGCGCAGTAAAATTGCGGTTGTATAGAGTATTAACCATGATCTGAACGAGTAGTAACCAAGTTAAAGGAAATCAGAATGTTTAATCAATTGAGAAAAAAGGTATAGTATCAATCGACTCGATAAAGGAAATGTTATAAGATCGGAAATAGGACTGTTTACGATATTAAAGCCTGAAAAGAAGAAATTTTGAGCTATGCATTGAAGTTAGATAGCGAAGAAGGGTCTAAAAGCAGTACTGTGTGTTCTGCACGTGTTTTTCTGCATTAAATAAACGCATGTTCAACTATCCGCAAAAATCGTTATCCGCACAACCCTTGGTCCCAATTAGTGCGGATAAACGACGTTCTACTGTAATTATAAATTTCTTTCAGTTTAAATTACACCGTTTTTGATTATATTACAATGTGTCTGGTAGCATTTGACTAAAATCCACTGTAATTGCTATATGTAATGTGCAGCTATTAAATTGTGGTTGAATTCTGCATTAGCGGCAAGTTGACGTAGCATCGGTAATGGAAGGCTATTTGCAGCAATGGCAGAAGTTAGCTTGCAATGATTACAGACTGAGCAATGTCAAAACCCTGTGTATGATGTTAGGTAAGGGCGAGTTAATATGGGTTGTTTGATGATATTTGAAGTATTATTCTAATTTGTACACCCGTAATTGTGCAGAGAAGCTGCCGAAATTTCTGAAAACCTCGCGCAATCACGCTATGCAAACTCATTTCGTGAAACTTGGTTGGCCTCAGCTGATGCTTCTCACGTTTCACGATATAGTAACGCAGGTAGAAAATCTTATCTAGCAGTATGTATATCTTAATCCGGTTCTGTGTTGTAAGTGACTTGGTACATTTACGATTTCAGTTGCCGCAACACGAAAGTGTCAGTCTTGCCAATGCTGTCGTGGAGGCTATTTCTGTCATCATCTTTGGAAATAAAGAAGCAAAGGTTGTACACATTGTGGTCAATGTTGATTTGAGTGTTTTAATTGGGAAATGCACGCAGGATGTAATGGCGCACAATCATGGGTTTACCTTACTGTTTGAGGGATTGAAAAGGATAAGATGGCCTTCGAAAGAACTATTGGAGAAAGTTGTCAATCTGGTTGGTCAGCATTTTGTATCTATCTTGCGTATGGAGTTGAACCTATAATGGTCTTTGTAATCGATAGGCGTGCGAGGAAGACTTGAAGGTCGCAACTTTTCCCAAAGTTCTAAATCCCGAAGCGGTGTTGTTGTTGGTAAAGTGGATTCCTAGTATCGAATCTGCGGAGATGAATCTGTGGCTGTCGGAAGTTTTGCTGTCTCTGTGCTCCAGCAGTCTCGATGCTAAAATCACGTGTTGCGAAGCGGATGTAATCGGCGCACTGGTATCCGTGCTTGGCGAGGACAATGTGAAAGGGAAAACAGGAGGTAATTTCTGCACTTTGAGACACGCCTTCGAAATATCAGTAGGTTGCATTTGCTAGTTTGTCTCGCAGTTAATTTGGTGAAGCTAGTCGAAAAGCTTGGAAGTTATTCGCTAACGCCCGTGGATCTCAAGAAAATGTTTCTTCTTTTACGTCCATCAAAAGATACTGCTCATGTAATATCTGTAATTAACCAAAACACATTTGAACATCTGTGAAATTTCTAAATCTGGACGTTTGGTTATTTTAGTTTTTGTTCACCACGCATCTTGTCCATGCCTTGTCCGTGATGGCCAAGCGAGAAGGAATGAAGGATTCGCTTTATTTCTTCGATTTTCAAGAAGGCCACGAGGTGATGTATTTTCTTTGTCATGTCAAGATTCAGCTAAATTCACAACGTAATGCCGATGTTTTTAGGGAATTGTTGTACCCCCGATCAAGAAATTTGTCGGTTACGGCGTAGCGTTCCAAGCGTGGGTGCGCCTCAATCACGTGACCGGTCAGTTTGTCCACACGCGCAGACAACTTTACAGGTTTGCTTTCACAAGACTTATCTCAGTACGTCTCTAGTATTCTTACAAAGTTGAGTGTGCAGCTTTCTTACCGGCACCGGAACGGGGTTCGAAGCATTCTTTCTGAACGATGGGACGCTCGTAGTTGCCGTTTGCACCAAGAAGGAATATCTGACTGTTACAGCATCGGATTGCCCACTCAACGATGGGTGTTGGGTATGTTTGCATTGTTACGTTATTGATTTCCTTTACTTTTTTGTTGGAATTTGACTCATTTTGGCAGCACTGCATCGACGTATGTCATACCAGCTCAAGAAGACCGTTCGTACAAAGCCAAGTGACGGTTTACATCGATGGAACGGCTAGAGTGACATCGCGCATAAAATGCCCTTCTCTGTCAGATGTATGTATTTTCTAGCGCAAGACTGGAAATGGAATATATGATAAGGTTTTTTGATTGGGAATTATGATGTCTATTTGCAGCCGTTTGTGTACGGTGGCATTGGTGCCCCTGTATCGGCACTTCATCAAAACCTCGCATCGTCCACATCTAACTTGTTATCGACAACGACAATGCAATCGTATATATCTTCGACAACCGCCAAGCTGCTTACCAATTTACCAGTAGCGCAATTTTTCTCTCTGCCAAGTCCGCTGAAGCCGAGTTCTCCTTGCGACGAAGGTGTTATGATGTTGACGGCTGGGATGCAAGACAAAATCTGGGGCCCGCCGTCCACTCTGCACGGCCAGTTAGGACTTTTCCGGCTTTTCAATGATGCGATCCTCCCGGCCCAAGTGAAACGGCTGTACTCTGCCGGACCAAACGCTTTCAATTTCTTCACAAGCGATGACCCTGACGCGAACGATCTTGCGTCCAAATTGGCTCTGTATTACCACGCTAAGGTGAGCCTTGTAATTAGTTATTTATTTGACATATATAGGCACAAAATAACCGTTAACGTGTTTTATAGGCTTGGGATGATGGACGTTGTGCGGACATTTCACCTAATCAGTTGTACGATGGACATGTCATTGGGAAGAGATGTGTAGCTTGGGATATGAAGGTGTGTTCAATATGTTGTTTTTTACATTACAGTCAACTCCGCATAACTCGATACGCTCGGGACCCCAAAATCTTATCGAATTATCCGAATATCGAGTTAAGTAGCATTTTTAGCATTATATATTGCAAACCGGGACATGGTGGTAATATCGAGTTAACCAGTTTATTGAGTTAACCGGAATCGAGTTACGCGAAGTTGACTGTATTTGTTTATTGTGATATTGTAATGTTCTGTTGCCAAAACAGGAAAGTTTGAGTTGCATCGGCGGCGTCCAAGTACTCTTTCCTCTTCTTGAAATTTCACGTCGCTTCGCCCAGCAGCAGAGTATGCCAGACCTGGTTACCCCGGAAATGGAGAATGCGGATTGCGAGGAAAGCTTTGAAGACTGGGTTGTGTTGCCAAACAGCTCGTATTCTGGTGCGTTAGAGAGAACGTTGCTATCTTGAAATGATAACTTACTTATTCTACTTTATGTAGAATGGAGATTGGAGCAAAATCAAGCAGCCGGGTTCCTAATTTTGATTCGAAACGTCATACAAAACAGTACTTACAATCGGGAACAGTTGATTCATCTTAACGGAGTAGCTACGATCGGGGCTCTTCTCCAAAAGGTTTCCGATTTGCACAGCGAGATGATGTAATACTCTTGATCGTAACAGCGTATCGCTTTCAGATCCCTCCGTATCTAGTTAACGTTCAGCTGCTGATGGCCGTGCAATTGCTCGTGGAAACTGCAGCATCCAATCACGATACTATGCTTCTGCACACAATTTACCAACACGTTTTATTTGACTTCAGAATATGGAATAAGAGCGATTTCACAGTTAGAATAGGTATATTGCAGAATTTCTCCCGATTAACTGCATTGAAATGCTGTCATAAGAAAGAAAATGTTTTTGGTTTTATTTGTAGGTCACATTCAATATCTATCAACAATAATCAAAGACGATCGCAAGTATTTTCGTAAGAAATACGGTGTGCAGTATTTTCTGGATGTGATTAGGTACTTTTACAGGTAGTTATCTCCGATGTATTTCTACTGGCTTCAAATTAGGTTCGTGGAAAAATTGGTTAAGCTTATTCTTGCATTTGCAGCCCTCATCCTTCCAATATCTGTGGCCCAGAGGATTCTAAATCGATACGTGCATCCATCTTGAGCCTGGCAAAATTCTTCTTCATTAAGGATCTGAGCAGCAAAGAAATGTCGGCCATCTTAGCCTTTATGTTTTCCGTGAAAGATGAGTCGATGGTATATCAAATCAATAAAGAATCATGCTCTGGATTAGTACACTGATTTGTTGTTTGCGCTTTCAGCTCTCTGAAATGGTTGATATGCTTCTATCAATCATGGAAACCCATCATTGCAGCGATCAGGTTTTCTTGCTCATCTACGAGCCGCAGTGCGCCGAACTGTTTTACTGTCTTCTTTTGAATCCAATTTATAGCATTCACTTCAAGAATCAACTTTTAAAGGTAAAGTTCTGACAGCATTATGTTGACGCAACCCAATCGCAACCAGCAGTGATAAACTGTACTCCCTTTCATTAAATTGACAGTTAATTCTGGTCATTTTGAAAACGGATAAGATCTACGATGCTAGCAAGATCAGACTTAAATTGTTAGATGTTGGCATAGCCGGCTTACTGAATCGACTGGAAGGGATGCCGTTCACCGCGCAAATCATTGGCCAATTGTTTGAAATCATTCTGCATCCGTGTAAGTATGCTAAATTTCAATATGTTGATTATTAAGGGAGAATATTGCATCGAGTGTCTCGTTGAAATAGCATCCGATTCGCTCTCTACTTACCAAGGACTACTTTCTTTGTTGTATTTTATTCGTTCTGCTGACATTGATATAAAACTGCAGGCTGCCAGAATGGTGAGTGTCCTTAGTTACGTATATATCAAAAATAACTGTCATTCTGAGTGGTATTGTTGCATTCTTATTTCGTTTGACCTTCAGGTTGAACAGGTGCTGCGCTCAAACGCAAGTTCTGCGCAAATAGTGGCGAGTCAACAGAGTTGGCACGATTGTATACTTCAGTTACTCGTGAAGAGGACGGTTTTAGGCGCGTGCGATGACGCGGAGGAAAAGTCGATTTTCAACACGTCAGGATTTTCCACGTCAAGCGTTTTGAACCGAGAAAGTTAGTTTATTTGAAAACGCATGCATTGCAAATGTTTGTAAATTGTATTGTGCATGTCCATTTTCTGTGAATGTTTATCATACATAATGAAATTATACATTAATATTTTATATTTTTCGTTTTAAGTATCATGTGGATCACCATCGTTGAACAGGGCACGATCCATTGATGAGTCCAGTCCGCAACATTCTCCAAAGACTCGGACTCCTCATTATCTTGCTTCTCTCGTGTTTGATTTTGATGCCTTGAGTTTAAGTTTCGGAGATCAGTAAGTAGTTTGTCTCCTTGTGTAGCTTGCTCCCGTTATTCTGCGCAAAGTTTTGGAAATATTGTTTTATTTTCAGTTCACGAAGCAGTAGTAAAGCTTCAAGTGTGGAAGACCTATCAGTGCTGCCACCTACAAATGTTTCTAGTTCACATTTGGAAAGTTCAGCAATTAAAACCGACGCATTGACCATATCTACTCAGACTTCCTTTGATGCGGGCATTCTGGAAGAGCATTTGTTGAATGTGGAAGTGGCCGAAGAAGCGATAAATGCGGTTCAAGATTGGTCTCTTCAGTAAGTTGTGTCTGATCTGATCTGGTCTGATTGATTGTACTACTAGCATACATTACGTGGTCGTAATTGTTTCATGTAGGAATTTTGCTTCGTTGCCGAGTGGCGTGATTGGCGACAAGGAAGATGAGCTGTGCAATCTTGTAGCATGCATTGTGTTTATGATCTTCTGGAAAGGAATCGATAGCCGTGAGAAAAACGCCTGGAAGGTATGTACTTCATCAATGAGCCAAAAATGAGACCCTAATTTGTCCCATTTGTGACACGTATTCTATATGTCCTTCGTGAAATGTTTTACGAGTTTCCAAAATGCTATTTAGCTTAGAGGTCAAGTCTTCACATGCATCAACATTCTGGCTCTGAATAACCATCTGCATGCATCGCATTTGGAACTGAAGAGGAAAATTCTGGAGCTGGCACTTGCCGCAGCAATTTCAGACCTCAAAGAATCTGGTATATTTTGCACCGTTTGCGAGGAAACAAATTTCCTGTCGTTTTAAGTGTTAATAGGTTTGCATTTTTTCAGGGCAAGCAATTGTCGGCTTGACAGAGAACGCGATCGAGTTGATGAAATGGACGTACGACTTCATCGTCATCGACAATGTGTCTCATCATTCGTCCAAAATTAGCACGAAGGTAAGGTATAGGCCTATTGCGGTTGCAGTAATTGTAATGCAGCAGTCTCAAAAGTTCTACTATGATAGTTATTGGATGGAATACTCGGATTGCTGGACGCTCTGATGGTTTTTGAAGAAGGACCCGGAGGAGAAGAGTGGGTTGAGATGGCTCAGATGGGTCTCGGTGTTTTGCTGGAATGCATGGCTAGTCACAATCTTGAGGTATCAAATGAGATTGTAGCATTCATAAACAATTAAGAAGCGGTGTAATATGGTTCGTAAAAAAATAGATATGCGCAATGGCCACACCAAGACTTCACACTCTTGTTCAAACCAGAATAGCGTGGAGTCCCATTGAAGAGGTTTGCTACTTGATGGGAACATTGAACAGAATCATTACGCAAGCGGTTGATGGCAAGTTCGACTTGTTCCGTACATGCTTTGGCGCAACACCATTTCGCATTTAATCACCATGCTTTATTGTTTGATGTTTTCTAGTTGATAATCACGAACACTACTCGTTTTTGATTCCCCTGATGAAGGCGCTTCTTGAAATGACCGGCCCGAGACTTAACCTGCAGCAGCACTTACCGTCGCTTCCAAACAATCAATCCGGTCCTAGCTTTTTTGAGGATTACCAGCAATATTGCAAAAGCAACGAGTGGATGCAATTTGTTGAGAAACAGGTGTGTATCAAGTTTATTATTATTTGTTGTTTATAGCTCTGCACAGCTAGCTCATCTTAAAGAATTGTTTGTTTAGGTGGCGCATAGAATGGACAGATATCTCCAACAAGGGCTTCAAATGCTTCCCGATTCAATGAATGAATTCTGGAACGAGTGCTACGAGTCTACGATGGTTGCGATCCACAAAAGAAACCGCACCTGGGGCGAAAGCCGATTGAAGTTCCAGGTGAATGGAAATATTTCAATTCGACACAATCAAATGTCTCATTGATTGATATTTCTTGCAGTCTTCAATTATGGAGCCGTTTAGTAATAAGTGCATCGAGGAGCAGAGTAGGTACAACAACTTTGTGACGCAGTTGCGAAACCAAAACTTGATAGTCAGAAGGAGGTGGCATCTGCAGAAGTTGTATCTGTGTGGCGCAAGAGGGCCGTGGAATTACAAGCATGTACCCAATTTTTATCCTACTGGTCGTATTTGGAGTATACACATTTTGAAGAATATGCGTCTGTGTTTAAAATCTGTAGAAATCCTCCTGGGTTACACTGGAAGCTTTCTCAACATGAAAATTTCTCTCGGATGAGACTTAAGCTAACGTTGAATCTCAGTTTTGATTCTCATGCTGAGGCAAGTCGTCTAAGGGATAACTTAGGTAATATGCTATTAAATATTTTGCATGATAGTATACCAAAGTTACAAATTAATTGAATGGTATTATGTTTGCTGCATGGAGTCTACTTGTTACATATTACTTCATGTAATCTTGAAATGTCCAGTGTTTTCCTTTCTCTTTTCTACTTTGTAATTGATATTTCTGTGAAAACATTCATTTTTCCAACTGGTGTAATTAAATGTGTCTTGTCTCTTGGATCTATCTTACAACAGTTTCGCGGAGGCTAAGGAGAAGCAGCGGTAGGTATTTGTGGCCGATATCGTACTAGTGTTGTAGTTACATTATATTTCAAGCATTTTTTTGTTATCAGAAATCTCGTATATGTTTAGAAACTTACAATAGAAGGTTGACGTCCTTTCATTTACTTGTAGGAATTCCTCAGCCGCAAACAGACAATTTACCGCTTGCTTTTACGCAAGAATCTAAATTCAAACGCGAGACTGATGATAGTTTCGATGACGAAGATCTGTTATCTGCATCTGCGTCTGAGTAAATTATTTCTACTTTCTAGTATTTGCTCTCGTATCAATAATACAATTATGTGCAATTGACCTCTTGTACATTGCTTTCCTTTTTGCAATGTAGGGTACAAGAAATGGAGCTAACTGGAAAGGAGAAACTCATTCTGTCGGAAGAATGCGAGTTGGTAGTACACATGTCGACAGTGAAAGGCAAACTCGAAGTCACGACAACGCACATTTACTTTTTTGATGTCAGTCCTTTAAAAGAAGAAGGTATATTGTGTTTTATTACCAACAGGGAATATTTTACATATTCAGGAAGCTTTGTAGTAAAAGCTTAGATGGTAAAAATAATGCCTTTAGTGTCCATATGCTACAATTGGATTACAATATTACAAATGGATAATTGTTGGGTGCCTTATTCATATATTTTATTGACTATTTTAAAGTTTCAAATTAAGGTTTTGCTGTTTGTTATTTCAGGAGAAAGATATGATTTCAAATGGGTGATTTCCCAGTTGAGAGAGATTCACTTGCGACGCTACAATCTGCGTAGAAGTGCCCTTGAGCTGTTCTTCTTGGACCAAACCAACTATTTCCTGAACTTCACTCCCAAGGTATAAATAAGCCTATGTTTCGTCTCAGTAGAAGCGTGGTCTCCACATCCAAAAAATCACTGCAGATCAATGTCTCTGCTGAGACAAATTGAAGGCAAATGATGGTTGAAATTGAACAACTTCAATTAAACCTTGCTGCTATAGGCGCGCAGCAAAGTGTACAGTCGCATTTTAGGATTGCGTCCACCGGGATTGGCTATCCACAGTACCGGAACTCCAGCAGAAATTCTCAGTGCTTCTGGCATTACTCAAAAATGGGTTCATCGAGAGATCTCCAACTTCGAGTACTTGATGATGCTGAACACGATCGCTGGCCGAACGTATAACGATCTAAGCCAGTATCCGGTGGTAGGATGTCTTAATTAAAAATAATAAATTACGAAAGTTTGTAAAATTGATGTAGTAGTTACAAAAGACAATTTTGTTTCTTTAGTTTCCATGGGTGCTGTGTGACTACACATCCCACGAACTTGACCTCAGCAACGATGCTGTATTCCGTGACCTTTCGAAACCAGTTGGTGTCGTCAATCCCCATAACATCCCAGAAGTGAAATTGAAGCAAGACTTTTCTATTTTGCGCTAGTTTTTTTCTATCATATGTTTCGTATTTATATCGATTTATTAAAGTGAGTGACTTTTTTCATAAATTTTAGGTATGAGCATTTCGAGGATCCTTCCGGATTAGTGGAGAAATTTCATTATGGAACTCACTATTCAAATTCTGCTGGTGTATTGCATTACTTGGTGCGATTGGAGCCATTTACTTCCCTCCATGTTGAACTGCAGAGCGGGAGGTCGATATTGCATCGTAATTTGTCATTGTTGTTATTAGACACTAACTGTATTTCTTATGTAGGTTTGATGTAGCGGACAGACAGTTTCATTCCATTCCAGGAACATGGAAGATGTTGATAGATAACCCGAATGATGTTAAAGAACTGATACCGGAGTTTTTCTATTTGCCAGAGTTTCTCGTCAACTTGAACAGTAAATAACAGCTGCATGATATTTCTCTATGTAACTGGCCAAAAATAAATGACTTTTATATTTAAAGATTTCAACCTGGGAGTTTTACAAGCTACCAAGGAGCCTGTGAATGACGTCATCCTACCAAAGTGGGCAAAATCACCGGAGGATTTCATTTACAAACACCGCAAAGCACTTGTATATTTCCCTTACCCAATCTTGCATTCACTGTACGACATGTTTTGCGTGCACGTCTCCCATTTTTAGGAATCGGAATATGTTTCTCGGCATCTTAACGAATGGATAGATTTGATATTTGGTTACAAGCAAAAGGGACCAGCCGCAGTCGAAGCCCTTAACGTGTTCTACTACTGTTCTTACGAGGGTGAAGATTTAAACTGTATATTTAATAGCTTTGTTCGTATCCTATTCTGAAATGCTAAATGCGGGATATGAAACAGGAGCCGTTAATCTGGACACGATCACGGATCCCGTTGTGCGTGCCGCAACGGAAGGAATGATCAATAACTTCGGCCAAACTCCATGTCAACTCTTAAAGGTTGTTAATTAGTTGAGTAATTGAGGAACCGATTGTGCAAAGTTAAAATGGCGCTTTTACTTTTAACAGGAGCCGCATCCAACACGAATGTCATTTCAGGATTCGCTGGAAAGACTGTCAAAGATGGAGTACAAATGCGTCAGCGTTTTGCTATTCCCTCAACTGCTCCGATTATTCGAAGTTGAAGTAAATGATTGAGAAATTGTGGCGATCAAATTGATTGATTGTGATTAATGTCATTGTGCTCTGCCAGGTTTCCACCGCGAAGGACCCGATTTTGTACCTTTCTTTGCCATGGACCGATTCCCACTCGAAGCTCCAACACGCACCTGATTTCCTAGTTACTGTGTCTCAGTCTGGTGCCATTGGGCTTCACACCTGGATGCCATTTAATAAAACGATATCAAATTTCTTTACTTTTGATATCGACCCTACGCTATGCAGCGCAAAGTGAGTCCTCGTTGTGCGAATATGAAATATTAAATTCTGTGCTGGATTCACTGAATTGAGATTATTTTTGGCATAGAACAAGAAGACGACTCATGAGTTCATTTCAGCCAGGCTTACTGATAAACTCGAACATGTGCGCGATGGCCCATAGCATGAAAGTTCTATTTTGCGGTGGATTTTGGGACAACGCAATCCGTGCTTTCAAGTTTTCCAAGTCAAAAGTTGTGTCGCATTTGATAGGTCACAAAGGTAAATTTCTTATTACTTGTGTACTGAACAAACTTTTTCAAATAATATGCCATTTTTTTAATGCACAATTGGGGAAAAATCTATCTTTCAGATGTAGTCACATGCTTAGCGTTGGACAAGTTTTGCCGCATCCTGATTAGCGGGTCGCGAGACGGAACGTGTATTTTGTGGGACGTAAATGTTCACGTAAGCGAATCGCGTCGAAACTAATATCGTGATTCAGTTGGCACTACTTAGCTGAATATTTTGTATTTTAGGCACAACCTGGAAAAGAGATTACAAGTAAAATGCTACAAATTCTTTACGGCCACGATGCCGAGGTGACGTGTGCAGCGATCATGACAGATTTGGACATGGCGATTTCCGGTTCAAAAGTAAGTTGCAATTGCAAACGTTTCGTCGCATTGAAACCTGGTCCGCTGAACGTGGTCTTTTTCCGCAGGATGGCACCATAAACATGTACACGGTGCGCGACGGTCTCTATTTACGAACACTCAAACCGCACGAGGATCTGGTGGGACAAAGTGTAAGCGAAGTGGATCTGTTGGCTGTTTCGGAGGAAGGGCGCATTGTTGTAACTTCTACTCAAAGGACCGACAGCGGACAGGTGTGTACGGAAAGTTGTGAATGCCCGCAGCCAGTGATGCGCACTACCGATCGAGTTTCG
>WWPM01019291.1:0-17711 GCA_023279145.1 Glomeris maerens | reverse complement strand
TACTGTATAGGCTATAAATGTAATATACTTACTGCAATAACCAAACCATAATCAAGAATGAAAAAGCTGCATGCGGTTATTGACGGCCTTTCATTTCGGATGTGTTCGTTGTAATTCAGAGCCATTAATCGCACCTGAATGCAACAAGTACTCGTTATTAATTAACATAATATTTTCTTCAAACTGGTGTTTATATTTCATTATGCACTAAAATCAGTTGAAGCCGAAAGGAATCTTCAAACAAGTCATGCAGCTGTTTGAAACCACCCATGTATACGATGGATAAAATTGTTTATGGATGTCATGAATTTGATCTAATAATGGGTTATCTATTCTTTAGCCCATTGTGAATGTCAATTATGGGCTTGATTGATTGATTGATGCAAATTTCTACAATTCGATACAGCTCTAGCTGATTTGTGCACATCTTATTTGCATCTCGGAATGCGCATAATTCTTGTATACCATGAGTTGACTTCCAGAATTTAGCTGTGGGTTGTTAGATAACAAAATCGTTTCAAGATCCCAATATGTCGGCATCGGTATTGTGCTCATGACCTGAAATATTGCTTAAGTTAAGATATACTTACAATAAAGAACAGTCAAACCATACCAGCACATATTAAATAATTTGTTTCAATGTAATCTATAACTATACCAACAAGAAAAGAACCAGGGGCGTGGTTTGCCCCACCCCTTTCATTCAAATTAACGAATGAAATGCAATGATGTATTTGCGATTGCCTTCTCCTGGCTAGTGATCGCCCACACGAAGCCGCCATTTTGTGTTGGATTCTATCGACGACGAAAGCACCTGGCCAGACAAATGCATAAGCAATTTTTCCTGATTGGCTCATTTTTAGCCCCTCCCCTGGTTCTTCTCTTGTTGGTCGAGTTATAGAACAAGAAATATGACTGAAATGTTATGAGCACGGAAAAGAAAATATCTAGAAGGTATCCACTATGCCTTGGGATCCATTAAAGTATATTTAAATCTTTGTAAAACAACTTTTTTTTCTCTCTCGAAGAGATATGATGAATTGATGATGAACTCATTTTCTCGTTTAGTTATAGGCTACGTTTAAGGTTTGTTTTAATTACCTGAGCATTGACTTTTGCTGCTCCCACTGATATACTCACAAAGCAAATCCACGTGATGGCTAAAGAAGTCGCTATTTCAAAGTAATACGCGAACGGGACAGAATCCGAAGCCAGTATTGCTCGGAGATAAAAGCACATGTTGATCATGGAAGTCGCGCACCAAATTAATATGAAAGGAGAATAGAGAGCATTAATTTCTTCAACAATTCTACAAAGTTTCTTATGCTGGCGTTGAATTTTAGTCAAGCCTTCAACTGTCGTTATTTCTCCAGCATGAGCTGACACCTCCTTCATTCTTCTAAACAGTTCCCCAACCAGTATTGTTGTCAACAAGAACATCCCCATACAAATAATATTAAAGTTGAACGCGTAAAGTATCCACAGTAGTAAGATTGTTCCTGGTGAAAGAAAATCGCCAACCTCTTCTTGTACCACTGATAATAAATTGCTTTTGTTTCCTTCTTTTTCAAATTGATTGTCAACCATAAATGACCAATCTAGTAACAAGCAATAACTACCACGTGCAATAGCCAGGCCTTCGCATAGCAGTGTCAGAATTATTCCAGTGTAGTGAGCCTTTTTCCCGAATCTTTTGCGATTTTCCAGAGGGCAATATTCAAGACACCATTCAAATATCGTATTCATCAAGCGGTGTTTTCGTTTAAGACGGATTTTCAAGATTATGCTGCACACTAATGCTGATGTGGTAGTTGACACTGTTCCCACTAATGTGTACACCATTTCCAGGTGCATTCCCATTAGTGTACTTGCTATCACTTCGTATGAGCAACTAATTATTGTCGTCGTTTGATAAATTGTTATGCAAGTCCACTTGCAATGCAGAAAGATTGCGAAAAAAACTGAAAAAACTTTGCAGCAGTTGTTTTTCGATTTCTTGTGGACACTGTTTATGTCAAATCCATATATGTAAAGCAGAATTATCATGAGTCGAATTCCAAAAGGCGGCTTTTGGCTTCCAAGCAAAACTTGTGCATTACGAGGCATGACTTGAACTTTCATTCTTCAGACGAACTATCTTAGCATTTGCTCCTAGTCACCTGTATTATGATCAAACATTTGTAGAACGAGTTGTTGTCATGCAGTACATATACTCGCATTTCTTTATTGGTCCATCGATTTTATATCTTTCTTACCTGTTGTTTACCCATTAACAAATGAAGTACTGGTATATTATCCATATTATAATTACATTAGTAGGTGCTATAGTCCGTTTTCAATTTCATTATCTATAATACGTCAAAGTTCTTCTTATATAGAAAATGTATTCATTTGCACTTCCACAAATGTAGGTTTCAATTGTCTTCCTTGATTAAACAGGCAGTGAAGGTTAATTATCAAAAATAATAAGTCAGGTCAACAAACAGATCTTGGTTCAGCTTCAAGTAGTATTTAAAATAATATTTCCTCAGAATCTTCTTTACATTAGATCAAAAGGAAAAGCAGCTATCATAGCTGATATTTTCAACACAATGTGTTAATTCCATTAGAAAAGGTCTGGAATTTCTATTGCATTACAATTTTGTTCTTTGTAAAAGGTAGAAGTAAATCTTCCAATTTCTGTTCAAATGTCATAGGTGATATGCACACATATAGCGAATGGCAACTGCCATGCATTGTTGCAGCTTCAATTTATATTTGTATTTCATTGCTAGTATGAAATTACTATGTGCTCGATTTTGAATAAGTGGTGCTGCAAAATCATCTTAGTATGGTGTTGATCTTATAGCTCAATATTAATTGTATGATATCCTAGCATTACGAAACAATTAATAGGCATTATTTCTGTTTATATTTCTATTCCAGGAAGTGGAGCATTGCTACTATCATGGTACCATCAAAGATTATCCAGGCGCAGTTGCTGCTCTAAGGACTTGCAATGGTGTCAGGTATGAAAGCTATTGTATATTTTTCCACTCGAGTGGTAGCAGTTGGATTTTTTTTATGTCTCCCAGAGAATATTTAGGAAGGATCTGTGACACGGTATTGAGTAACAAATGCAATCGTGAGAACTCCCAAGGGTTTGATGTCTGTTTTACTGGAAATTGGCCAAGCGAAAACGAAATGAATACTTCCAAATACACACATATATACCTAGTATCTGTTTGAGTGTTAAGTATAAGAACTCAATTCATTTTTCCCAATATGATTTGGAAGAAACGAAGAATACCTGGAGATAGTTGTAATATCGCAAATGGTGAATATTAAAATTAATTATGAAAGTCATTTGCATGCGAATTTGCAATTGTAAAGTGTTGATTAGGTTCCTCCATCCGGGTATATTATGCTAGCAAGTCATTGTACCAATGAAGTTAATTGGTTTATTATTAGATCTGTAACAAGAAGGAAGGTATAACGTGCAATTTTCTTTGTCCTTTTGTTATTGCAGCGGAGTTATTCGCTGGAAAAATCAAACTTTTGTCATCTACCCATTCCGTGGAGGAGATATGTCTGTAAGTTGTTTTTGAAGTAAATTCAAAAGGACCTTGTATTGAGATAGATTAAATTTATATATTCCATCTTCTTTGCCCCATTCCTATTATGTTTTTGAGCCAGTAAATTATTTATACCCGGGAGATATGTCGATATTTTCAGAAAAAACATCCTCATGTGATCTTCGAGGACCGTGCAAAGAGTAAACACGCATGTGGTGAGTTTGCTCAGGGTGTTCAACGCTGTACTATATTGGTAGTTATTCAAAAGAGAAATTGTCATTTTTTTTCCCACTATTGCCAGGCAATACTCGGATGCATGAATGGGGATTCGTTCACATACGCAAGCATCATGATGACAAACACAGGGTTTGTAATTTCTTACTTATTTTATTTATTGGCTTAGATATCCAAACATTAAAGGTATAAATTGACAAGGTTTTGTCTTTGTAACACCCCTGAAACATATCAAAGAATTCACGTTACAAAAGAGAGTTTTGGTCTAAATTTATGGGGATGGTTCATATAGAAGGTCCGCATATCTAACCGTATTAATATCTAAAACTCTGAAACTTAGTGAGAAATGCACAAATGTATTAATATACTTTGTGCATGTATTTTCATAAATATTTGCGGAATGAGAAAATTCCTCGTCTGATCGCATTTATTTGTTAATTTTTAGATTGTAACAAAAGTATTTCCCGTTGATCGCATCTGAACATTACACTTTGCATTAACCAATTGCGAGTTACTGACAAAGTAATATCGTTTGCTAATAAAAATAGCAAACTGTAAATATGAGTTTTAACAATGAAATGAAAATCAGTAATGTAACTGTTTTTTGAAACTCATCACCCAGTCCTGTATATATCGTTGTTGCATTTGTTAGTGAACTCAATCTATTAAATTTTTATAAAAGAAACCTGTGAGATGTAAAAATGCCAGTTCAACTTTTAAGTAGGATTGTTGAACGATGTTAAAATGGGATGGCTGGGAGACGACAGATAGAGGGAGCGAGCTAGATGGACAAACTTTTTCTGCTTTCACCGCAACTCGGATCGTTAAAAGTTCATCAAGTTGAGCTTGTGATTTGCATTAATTGCATGGTTGTACAACTACTTGAAAATAAGAGCCGTCTTCCGGATAATTAACGAGTATCTTGCGGCCTGTTGTCGAGTATATTCCTGGCTTTTGTTGCCGGAAAGAAGCTTCTGGATAAGCCGTTACCCAGTCCGGATGCCCATTAAACTGTTACACCTCAATGATGATAAACTCGAAAACGGCAGCCATTTTTGCTTCATGTTATAATATGGTTTTGATGTAATTTTCTAGTACAAACGCGACGTCCGCGAAGTTACGAAATACGTTGAATTGGCACTTGTCGTTGACAAAGCAATGGTGAGCAATGTCGCATTTTTGTCCTAGCTATATAAAATTCAAATAACTTATATAGTTTCATTTGGATATTTATGCGCCTCATTTGCAATTTGTTTTCAGTTCGAGCGCCGGAACACGACTAATAAAGCAGAAATTGTCCAAGATGCCGTACAGATTGCAAATATCGTGGATATGGTAAGTGTGGATTTATCTTTTCTCATGCTTGTATTTTTTGTCATATATTTACAGCAATGGTAATGTTATTTGCCATTAATGCTTGAATGTAATTTCAATCAACACTCCCATCTCTATTTCGAAGATCGCATCATCAAAAAAGTTATAAAACTACTATGTAGTTCTAATTTAGAGTCTACAAACCCTATTACAATGTATTACTGCAAGAGCAAATCTTCAGAAATTCCTGAAATGGCAAATTGACTTGAATTCCAGGATCTGTTTTCTAATAATTTTCAAATGACGTTTGTAAAATATTACTCGTTGAATTGAAATCTACTGAAAAAAATTGGATTCGGAGTAGAAATGCGTCTGATTGGAAAATTGTATACATACTACATACTGCCCTTCTGCATGCTGGACCCTAAACAACCCCTGGCTAAAAGTATTGGACCACAGCTGGAAAACTTTGTTTTCCCAATGTTTATTTGTTGCGTATGAAAACACAAATCTTTGTATGAATTTGCTTTATTCACCACTGGTTTCAGCATGGAACATGGAATACAAACTGAAAATAATAATTTGCGTACTAATACGGCAGCTTATTTGAATCTTGTTTTCATACAGCTTTTATTCCCTGTACCATTGCTGAAACCAGTGGTGAATAAATCAAAATTCATAAAAAGTCTTTGTTTTCATTTACAACAAATAAACTTTGGGAAAACAAGGTTTTCCAGCTGAGATCCAACACTTTTGGCCTGGGGGTTTTATACATGGTTATAATAGCGAGCACTTACGTATGTACATTGCGTATTTGTTTTCTTCATGATTTTATTGAGACATGTAGTCATGACAATGTTTTATGTATTCAGATGTAAAAATTAACTGACTGCAGGGTCTTGTCAGTCGGAAATATGTGAAACCACCTGAAATATAAAGCAGTAGCAGTGTTTTTTATCGATATTTTCTAGAAATAAATGCTATTTAAATCACTAGAAAACATACAAAATCACTACTACATTTGTATAATTCACATCAAATTTATTTAACAATTTCACGATTATATTATAGGTGAATGTTTAAATGCCATCCATTTGCTTTCCCTGTTATTGTTTTGTCATTAATTACTATTGACTTATTACGTCATCTTCAAGGCTGTCAAATATAGCCAAGTGTAACTTTCTTTCTATGTAATATCTATTTGGTTGCAATGTTGCATAAATGTTTTGAATGACAAATCTTACCTACATGATATATCAAGGTCTTGACATCTGCGTGGATTCCAAGATTCAAAAAGTTTGTTGTTAACTTCCGTTTATACGAAAGCGCTTTTGTGTTCAAGGAGATTTTCCTACTAAGATTTTATAATTTTATTAAAAAAGGCACTATATTGCTAACAGGATGCATAAACAATGCAAAATGCGTGCATCAATATTTGAAAACCTTGCGACATGCCCTAGGAAATAACCAAGTTTTGTAAAAAAAATAATACAGACAGAATGACACGTGGAAGGTTGAATGGTTTAGTATCTGGCATATCGAAAGAAATATGTTTTTGAAACTACACAGAGAAATAATACGTAATTAATTATTTATTTTTTATTGATGTAGCAGTCCAATATTTCTTAATACTTTCATATGACCAAATCGGTCGAACCATGTCGAGTGATGGGGTTGGTGCTAATTCTGATTTGTTATTTCAATGCTTTATATTATATACAAGCTCATCGTTACCCAAATTGGTGAATTCTTTTATATTTTGGGTATAGTCTATTTGTCTATTCGCATTTTAGCTGATACGTTGTCAAACTGTTCAATTGAAATCCTTGCAAACGCGGAGGACTTCTGCAAACTATGTCAGGCATTTCAATACCAGATTTCATGAATACTATCATCCACATTGCAGTGCAGTCGCAAGTCACAGGATTACCTGAAACAAAGAAAAGTTGTCCTGAAATTCCAATTATTCTGCAAAATATTTGGATGCTTTCTGAAACTGAAAGTTGGTTTATATGCGGATATAAATACGAATATAACAGCTAGTGGCAACTAATGATATACTCTAAAATATTAGGGGAACTGGAAGGGAATGTAACAAGTTTCTGGCATCTAGTTGTCTTTTCTTTGCTTACCATTCATGAGGATCTTTTTAAGAGTTTTTGGCTTCCAGGTGAGAACTCCACGAAGTAACTGTTTTATGCGGTTATCTCTTAGATCAAGTATCTCCAAAGTTTTTAGGTGGGTTAAGGCCCCGATGGCCACGCCTCTGATCAAGTTTCTTCTGGTACTGAGCACCTTCAAATTTGCCAGACCTCGTAGTTCATTTCCACTCAAAACCTCTAATAAGTTATCATCCAAGCGCAGCTCTTCCAAATGATTTAATCTCTGTACAAAAATATATACAAGTATCATTATTGTAGGTTGTATTAACCAGAGGCCAAGAGTCAGCAGTAGATTATGTTGGATTATGAATGTTCAGCTAGATAACAGATACATGATAAAACTTGGACAACCAACCTCGAAAATTCCTGTTTCCAATGTTGATAAAGAGTTTCTTGAAAGGTCCAGGTGTGTCATGAATCGCTGTGATCGAAATAATTGCTCATTTAAGTTTGTCAGACTGTTTCCATCCAGACGTAGCATGTTGAGGTTCATGAGGTCCAGTGAATCATGCCGAAGTTCTTTCAAACGATTATCATTCAAGTGGAGCTCTTTGAGCAAAACCAGATATCTGAAGGCGCCATTCTCAATTTCAGAAATGTCATTGAAAGCGAGATTCAGACGGTTCAAGATGTACAGGTGACGGAAGTCGCTTCCGGAAATACTTTTCAATCGGTTGTGAGAAATGTCCAGACTGGTCAGTGCGATGGAGTTGTTGAACAAACCGAGCGATATCTCGCTGATGACATTGTGTGACAGGTTGAGGTTCTCCATGAGGAAAGTGTGAATGAACACCTTGCTTCCCATGTGACTAATAACATTTTGCGACAAATCTAATGTTTCCAAAAATAGCAAGTGCTTCAGAGAATTATTTTCCAGCGAAGAAATATTGTTTTTTGCCAGGGTCAGCGTCTACAACATGCAAAACATGTGTGAAATTAACATACTCTCCGTATTAACATGTAGATTTACTAAATAATAATGTTTTCCCCTCATTGAATTAAAAGGAACATATAACACAAGTACAATAACATGGGTCATGTAATCGCTGCATATTCAATCTGTAATTTTGTAATATGCTTTCAACTCCAGAACATAATTCCAATTGGTTCTACTGTAAAAAGTTCAGTTTTCAATTATAACAATTGCCAATTATAACAATATCAAACTAGCTTATCTTTGTACATTGTGCTCTGTTCCTCGGTTATAATTCGCAAATTGTATGTGCAATGCAAAGCAAAATTATACCTTAAGAGTTCCCAATCCTCGAAAACAATTCTCCGACAATGAAGCGATTTCGTTTTCATCAAGTTTGAGGACATGCAAATGTTCGAGGCCATCGAAGACCTTGTTTAAGTTGCCATACAGGTGATTGTAGGACAAATCGAGGAAAGTGAGAGCAGTCAAAGGTCTAAAGTTGCCGGGTCTTAGGTAGAAGAAAGAATTGTGAGATAAGTCCAGCCTCCAGAGGTTGGTTAAATGCTGGAAGACCGCAGAGTCGATGTAGTCAAGTCGGTTCCAAGACAAGTCAATCACTCGGATATTGTCCAATCCGTTGAAAGCACCATTTGGCAGAGCGACCAACTCGTTTTCAGACAAGAGCAAACTTCGCAGATTTTTTCCGAACTCGGTGAACGTGTTGGGTGGTAAATGAGTCAGGTTGCCCTTAACCCGAAGGATCTTTGGGCTGAGCTGCTTGAAGGAAGGCCAAGCCATTGCTTTCGATGCTTCCTCGATGTCCACTCGGAAAAGGGACATGGTGCCAAAATTCTGTAACTCCATGGATAATGCACGAGGTTCTCGACCGCAGCATGATACGCTCACGAGACCCATGTTGTTGCCAATAGTGCACACTTGAGCCAGATTTTGTTGACACAATGATGACAATGAAGGGCTCACTGTCAACGTGCTCAATAAGAGTAATGTCTTCAGAATGGTCACAGTCGTGGCGGCCATCTTTAATTCCATATGCTATTGTCCAGAAAGCTCTCGTTAGTACATACTGTATATCAATATATTGATTAACAATTTATAAAATGTTCGAAACGTGCATTTGTGTTCAAGAAATGTAGAGTTGAGTGTATGGTATTGCTAACCCTCAAGGCTAATCTATCGCATATTGCGTGTGGGAATTAATCACCATGCAGTATATGCCATATAAATTGGTTAATTATACCATATTGATTTAGGGCAACCTGTTGAAAGTTTCCCAAAACTTGATTTGAATTGCGATTCGGCATTTTGGCGATTAATGGTGAACCAATCCGAAACGCATGTACCGTATACAGGGCGAGGCATAATAGGCGCTTCTGATCTAAATACCTCTAAGTAAACGTAGTTATAAGAATGGTAATCAATCAGCAGATGTATTGTAGTACTCGTAATATACAATAATTCTAAAAATTTCATTGAGCTTGAACTTTGGTTTTGTTTTGAAACTAAATGTGTTTACTTAAATAATTTTTCTATTTGCCTTTCTATATAAATAATTCACAAACTTCAATTTTTTAAAAGCAAGACTTGGATATTTTGTGTAATTCATCTGCCACAGATGATTCCGTGCACCTGTTGCCACATTGCAATGTGCCTCTATGTAAATGCTTCGCGGATAATAAAGGGGCTTTTTAAAGAAAATGTAACTCGATCGCTTGGAGGGAGCTCTACAAATATATCTTATAAATTTCATATTGTGCATTCACCAGATATTCAAATTTCAACATCGCTATAAAGAAAATAAAATGTACAGTTCCCAAACATAGTCAATTACAATTCAGTCTTGGATTAAATCAAGAATCATTTACCATATATTCGCTATTCATTATTCGGGTTTGAGATCTGTAAACAATGCCTATTGCGTTTAATTTAAATAGGTAATGTCTCTTTATTGTAATTGGGTAATGATACAAGCATAATAATAATAATAATAATAATAATAATAATAATACTACATGTTGTGGTTAGTTGTTGGCACATACTGTAAATATTAGAATTCAGGAACAATTTTCGTCTCTCAGCGAGTGGCAATTGTTTCTGGGTTGTAATATACTTTTGAAAACATTACCTGCGTATAATTTAGCTGCTGTTCAAGCTATTGACGGTGATGATATGGCCTGTTGAGAGAATTGATCATGGTTGCCAGTGTCTGATGGTGGTGCCTGGTGGCCATTTGGCGTCTGGATGGCAGCCAAAGCCAGCGACGACCAACCACTTCTCCCAAATGCCATTATCTTTATAGTGGCATGATTTATTTTCCAATCCTGCTTGTTTTACCCTATTATGCGCAAATCCTTATTTCGCACGAATTTCGGGCCAAATGTGCGATTTTATTGGTGTGAATTTTTTTTTTCCCCCAACACTTTTCTGTGTATAAATATCTGTCATATCCTATCCAGTTCAAGGCATGAAACTTTGACCGCGTGCCACGCACTCGTATTGCTTAAAATGTTATTTTTCATAGATCATGTTTCTTGGTTTTGTCGTTTGCCCAGTATTTCAAAGATATCAACACCAGGGTGTCCATCGTCTACTTGGAAACATGGGCTGGAGGGGATCAGATCGTCGTGGGCAGCGACGTTCGCACCACATTGCTCAATTTTATGGAGTATTCTTCGAGGAAATTGTACAAAGTGGTGAAGGACTCCACCCAATTACTAACGTAAGAACACATTTGTAGGTTGCAACATTTTCAACCTGAGGAGACTAGATCCAACTTCATGCAAGATAAAGTTTTCTCGGCCAAAAAAAAACAAACAAATAAATGCTGCCATCATACAAGATTACTCTTCAGCTCTTTCTTATCTGTGCACGTCTTGACATGAAGCAGAATGTTTAAATGGGAATTGTTGAAGCGCATTGCTTTTAAAAATAGGAGTTTTGTAGCATTTCTTTTGATCTTCCCCCCTAAAATCTCGTTGCAGATATCACCAGTTTTTCCATTTTCTCTGTAGATTTGTGTTGTCGGAAATGTAGAAAAAAAATGATTTGTGAGAGGCTCGATTTCTATTGTAAAAAATCAAAATGTAAGATTGTCGCAAGAGTGATAAACAAAGAAAAAAAGACTAATTCCGAAGTAGACAATTTTTAAGCAGAAATCTTGAAAGAAAAAATGAAAACTTTTTGTAAGTCAAAGCAAAACCCATGAATTGCTTTATCTGAGCGTTTATATTCGACGTCATTACCCGTGTCATGACGTCATTTGAAAACAAAAAATATTGACAAACCAAGCAATGTAAAGTTATATGCATACAGGCATCATCCATCTGTACATGTGATGTGAAGGCAAGTTTATCGCAATGACAGAAGAGAAAATACATTTTGCTCTTTGTTGAGGTTCAAATTCCAAGTAACTGATGTCATTAAGCGAGATTCTTCATAAAATTACAAAACGCAACACGTATTTATATTGGAACGACAAGTTTCAACTTCAATTCAGGACTAATTAACAAAACACCCAGTTAAAACTTAATAATTTAACCGGATATTATCATAGGTATACCTCAATCAATTCAATCCAATTAAATAACTCTATCACCAGAAATAATCTAAAACCATCTTTGAGGTTAACTACCCCAACAGATTAAAAACATGAAATAAAGCCACACTCTTACAAATTCGCACTCTGAATCTCAACATTGGATACTTTTCCAAGCCAAACTGAGGTCCACTCTGAGACGTCGACCAATTTATCAGACGGTCATGTTGATATATAATTTAAATAGTTGAATGATTAATTGCTCAGCTAATTAATTCTTCAGATTCTTGATGTTGTCGCGCACTGAATGAGAAATAAGAAAAATTCATCTAATTAATTGGTATTTCAATTGATAAGTGTTTTTAAATTTAAAAACATTAAAATTTTTTATCATTATATAGGCTAAACTTAAATTGATTTTTGTTCAAAATAGTCTCATTTCGATCGTTCCCAATTTAAATCTAACAAAAATGTTTCTTTTTCAGGGGTCAAGAGTTTAGAGGAGGAGAAGCTGGCATGTCAGTACCAGGCAGCATTTGCACTGCAAAATCAGTGGGAGTCAGTAGAGTGAGTTCAATTCTACTTCATTGTTTACGATGCGAATATTTTCACTAATATGTTGTTTACTCTAGTAACTAACTATTTTTTGAAACGTTTTTGCAGGATATAAACATTTACGAGCCTCACATAGTGGCTGTAACAGTAGCACATGCCATAGGTCATAATTTGGGAATTGGGCACGATGAAGGAAGTACGTTTCAATCCAAGTGTTCAATTTGTAATCTGTATATTTTCGCGTGTTATTTTGCTTTTAATTGCTACTTTATAGCTGATTGCAAATGTGCTGATTGGCATGGATGTGTTATGGAAGGATCTTTTGCGTGAGTGCATTTGTTTATTGCAAGTGTTCGGGTATCCAATGCAAAAAAAAAATAAATGACTTTTTTATGTTTAGGGGACAAGACAGTATCATGCCTTATCGTTTCTCAACTTGTAGTTTAAAATCTTATGTTTCCAATTTGAGAGTTGGCCATGGCCTCTGTCTCTTCAATCGGCCTAGTGAGGTGATGTATAGACTTAATTGTACGCATTTTTCTCATTAATTACTTAATGTTAAGTGCACTTTGTTGTTCAATAGCCCGATGTGGAGTTCAGAACATGTGGGAACGGCCATGTAGAAGAAGGTGAAATATGCGACTGTGGCAATATTCAAGATTGTTCTCTAAAGGATCCATGTTGCGATCCTATCACCTGCAAGCTCACCATTGAAGCAGAATGCTCTGCAGGTCCATGTTGCGATAAGTGCAAGGTCTTGCATCGTTTCTCAATTTATTATCTCGTTGCTACATTGTAATACCATTCGGTTATTAAATTTTTCAACACATATCAAAATAACTAATTAATAGAATTAATATTTTGTTATTCTATCCACTTTTTATCCTCGATCGTAACTTATCCCTTCCATTTCCACCTCGCAACTTTTTACCAAACAGCAATAATTGCGATAAGATATTCTGCAATACCATTACACCTTTGTTGGTAGCTCAACCAAATTTATTCTTTACTTGATAGGGGCATCCACATAAAAATTATTTTTAAATGCCATATGACTACGAATCATTGGTAACAATATTCATTCAAATTACATCTTTGCATGCAAAATACGTATTTCGATCTAGTTCAACACTGGGCAGGCACACTTTTCTGTCCAAAACTGAATACATGTACTATCCAGATCTAAAACATTCGCACGCACCATCAGATCTATATGAATCTGATGGTAATCTGGTAAAACGCAAGATCAGAAATTGTATCTTGCAATTTATGACGTGGTGCACTCATATATGAGATCTAGATTGTGTCAATTTACGTGACCAATTGGTAAATATTACTAAAACTTTCCGCAGTTACGTCCTCCTGGTTTCCTTTGCCGAGCTGCGTCCACAGAATGTGACATCCCTGAATTTTGCGACGGTCGCATGGGTCAGTGTCCAACGGATATTTATAAGAAAAACGGCAACACGTGCAATGCTGGCAGAGGTTATTGTTACATGGGATCATGTCCCACGTTGGACGCTCAATGCTCCTACATTTGGGGTTACGGTGTGTGCGTAAGCTGTAGATGCACTGTACGCATGCACATAGCATGTGTCGCGTTTCTTGCTAGCTAGCCTAATTGGTTTTTTTGCCAAATAGATGGTCGTGTTGCTGACGCCCAATGTTTCGAGCAATTCAATCATCAGGGAGGCTTTAATGGAAATTGTGGCATTGACAGCAACGGCGTTTACCGCAAGTGTGATGTCAGGTGTGAGAATGCCATTTGTGTCCTGATTTGTCATTGTTGTGGTTTGGTCCTGAATCCTAATTACATGTTTTTTTTTATTGTATATAACGTGTAGCAATATTATGTGTGGGTCTTTGCAATGCAAAGCTGGTTCAGCTGTTCCAATAGTTCCTGGATTGAGCCAGAAATTCACACGGACAATCGTGTCTATCACCAGCAAGGAGTTTGAGTGCAAGTGGGTTTCTTTTTTTGAATATGTGAGGAGGAAATGACAAAAAACCATTGTTCTTGCAGAGTAACCAGTGGTACTATTGGCTTTGATATCACTGACTTGGGATTGGTTAAGGATGGAACAAAATGTTTCGATGACAAGGTATTTTTGTTTGTCGTTGAAATTTAAAGATTGTATTTTTATTCGCTGACATGGTATTTACTTATGTTTTTAGATATGCGTAAATCAGTCTTGTGTGTCCGTAAGAACGTTCAAGGAGCCGGGACGTTGTTTGACTAACAATTTTGCGCTGGAGTGCTCCGGTCACGGGGTGAGTTATCATATACAAGTACAGGTATTATTTGTAGTAGGTCTACATCTTCTTATTAATAATATAATGAGAAAATCACCGCTTTGTGGAGCGAATTAAATGATAGGTTTCGTCCTTGTATACTTATGAGTAAAGGATTCGTCTCCTCTCGAACAAGTAGCTAGACATTTTCACTATGGTAATGCTTGAAAAAATGTATCGATTCCACAATAAAAACAATTGTGGAATTTAAAAATCGAAGCCCAGTTTCAGTCTGAAAACAAAAGTGGAGTAACCAGACAAGTTATTTTGTGCATGGATGCTTGTTGACACCGGTTTTTGGTGATGGTGTGCACAAAAAAGTAGTCAAGAGCAATAAACTTGCTTTCGCGTTGAAATTTAAATTTTTGAAAATAACGTAGTTAATTATATTAAAACTGAAAACATACAGGCTTGCAAGTGGTAACTTTGTACAAAATATACTTCGATTTCTTAGCTTTATTGTTTCGTGAATTAATAAATGTAGCCGTGAAGTTATAAACTTGGGCCAAGGGGGTATATGCTTAAGACATGAAATGAATTTTTTTGCTTTTGTTATTGCCAGACAGGGCTATCGAGTTCAATCCTTGATTTAACTGGGTATTGCTGTAGGTTTGCTCAAACGTGAACACTTGTTACTGTGATGATGGTTGGTCAAGTGGCGATTGCAGCCTGAAGTCCAACAAGTCCTCGATGACTCAAATTTTACCCAGTACTGCATTCCCATCCATTTTAACTTCGAGCCCCACTACTCAAGACTCCATGTCAGCAAAAATCTCCAACTGGCGACATAACACCACTAAGAATACGCTTTATCGTAAGAAATTACTCCTTTCATGATCGCATGTTGCTTTCTTCTCATTTCGAGTACAAACTCGTAAGTTACAGCATGGTGAGCTAGAAATACTTTGATTGAAGATCTCTATTAATATGATGTTTTAAAATTTCAAGTGTGTTGTATCGTTTTACTCGATAACACATTCATACTGTATTAAACCATGCCAAATTATAGGATATGGTCCAATTTGAAATTCACGATCAATGTAGCTAGAAAATACTGACCAACACTAATTTCACATTTTATGATATTGTTCACTTGTTGTAGCTTACGAAAAATTGTGGCCACTTTTATTTAATTCCTTGAAAATATTAGTTTCTTAGAAATGTTCTGATAGCATTACATTTTTGCTTGGCATGGTCTTAAAATTGTAACTGTCAGCATGACTATTTTCACACAATACGACTTATGCATTTTTGCATTTTATAGTTTTGACTATATTAATTACTTTCTAACATGTGAATGATTCTTTTGTGACAGACTAATTTTAACCAACTATCCATGAATTTTCAGATAGTGAGCGTAATTCTATGAGTGCCGCAAGTTTGGTGGTTGTGCTGGTGTCGGTTGTCGGAGGGGTCTTCATCCTCTTTGCCTTAATGGCTGTATGCTACAGGTAGAGTTCAATCGTTCCTGTATCATTACTAACAAATTCACACCTCCCAATAGCGCTTCTTATCTACAAATTTAACTAATTAATTATAGAAATCACTTACCTGCGTAGCACAAATACTAGGTTATTAGTTGCTAGTCGTATGACCGAGCATGACTACGTAGAACCTGAAATCAGGAGGCATGGGGACAAAAAAATAACTAAATGTCGTCTAGCTTGGATTTAGTCATCTTATGTTCCTCCTATGGAAAATATTCTTTTTTATTCAGTTCAGAACGGTTTGCGCGCAGAAAACCATCTTATGGTTGGGGCATTTTTGTTTGGGGTGTGCGGAGTGTTCTTGGTGTTCACGGTTCTAGCATTGTGCTACAGGTTAGTAGTATACAGAATTGTCATTTATTTTGTCTCAATTACACTAACAGAACTAACTTATTGCCGATATTATTTGTATAAATGTATTCGAATGCATATATACCTATATACTACGTTGAACTGGAAAACTCCGCCCACTTCTAATAAAATAACACAATAATAGTTTCAATGCGATACGCACCACGGTTCTGACTCGGGCGCCATCAACCGATGAATCCTAATTCGAGAAAATGGACGTTGCAAGTGTGCTAAAAGAATAAGTGCACCTTTTTTGAACGGTGTCCCTTTTACCCTTTAACTCGCATTTGTTTTGCATCAGAAGACGGAGCACGATGCCAAGGTGTGATCCTCCTTATCTAAAGAAAGGTATCGGTCGCAAATCGTCCAGCAAAGCAGGCAAAGAAGAGGAGACCTCTGCTGACAGTGCCAATAGGATCATTACCTTCGGCAGCATGCCTTCTTACAGGTATATACCATGGAATTATACATCTAACGATTTTTGTCATATACATACATACATTTTTCTTGCCTTATCGTTCACCATAATTCCGCTGTGCCCAGTGAATAGGACATTAGGTACACCTGCCCTACAGTATATCCCATTTCAGTGATGATAGAGTGTGGAGTTCATCACCTGGAATAGTGAAATAATTTTGAGCACCCTGGATTCCATTTAACTGGCCTAAATTTCTGTTAGTATTAACTGAGTTTGTGTTATTTTACACTCACTGGGAAGGCTGTCCTTGCAACTGTGCATGAATATGCTGTAGCTAGCTATTTGCAGCATTGCATGTAAAGGATAGCTAAGGTCTTGCCACCAGTGAACTGAACACTGTTTACAAAATCAGGTCTTCGACTTTCCAGACCCTACATGATAGCGTTTGCTTATAATGGCTTCGCTGCAACCTATTTTGCAACTGTCTACTATTATATATACACAACATTATCATTTCGTACAGCTAACTTACAATGATAGATCCCTGCCATGCACATCCACTTCCATCCGTTAAATAAGGTTGAGAATACACACATAGCACTGAAGGCAAAAATCCACAACCCAAGCAAATGACGTTTGTAAATGTACAGGCAGCCCGCAAAGATTTGGTATGCGTTTCAATATGAAGAATGAGACGTCGAAGCCAAAATTGTATTCCTTCGCAGTCAGAAATGAAATGTATTGAATTCCTCCATTGCTTATTAAATTTCAATTTTGGCATCCAAAAATAATAATTATCAATAGGACATGAAGCAATGAAATATCTCACAAGAAGTCATGCAACAACAGTGTCATGGCAACCAGGTTGCCCTTGC
>WWPM01019288.1:0-10415 GCA_023279145.1 Glomeris maerens | reverse complement strand
CCTGTTCTCACTTGTGCGAAACTGAAATTATTACTAGGTCAACGACGTATAACCTGATAAAGAGTTGTTCACTGGACACTGCAATAATGATGGTTTATGCGGATCGACGATTATAGCTAGACGACGTGAGGAAAGTTTGATATGAAAATTGTAGCCTATTCACGTATCAGATTCCTTTTAATTTTACACTGATGATTTGTAAATCCGGCACTTCCCTTATCCGGCCCTGCCAGTAACCCTGTGTTTTTTTTTAACCTCCCCGAAACAAATGACTGCTTTTAAATTTTCTCATTAAATATAGGTTTAGCTCATAGTAACACTAGCAATTAATACACAATCTCTATCTCTGTGGTACGAATGTAGTGTATCATACATATACTGTACGTATGTATACAACATAAAACGTACTGCTTTTGCCGTTTAAATGAGTCATTATTAGTGATTTCCAGTAATCTGGCAATGCTCTGGTCCGATATCTCTAGGATTACGGAGAGACTACTATGAATTGTATTGTTGGTGAATGTACGTGTAACTTTGTATTCAAAGGCATGATAATGATAAAAATATGTCATTAAAATTTTAGAGAGGAATAGGAGATAACTCTTTAAATGTTTTACCTATACAGGGTATATTCCCTGCATGAAAACAGGACATGAAGTTCCTATGAACCCATGTCCGCAAATGCTCGGGTTGTCAATTAAGAACCGGAATGTGACATAAATAATGAAGTCTCCCGCTTTGAGAAACTATCTGGTAATACGGTCGGGATCGTACTTTGAAGCCCTCTGACCTATGGCCCGTGGTACATTGCTGATTTACGCAAAGCAGGCTGCTCATACGTGAACTCCCTTACAGCCTCAAACAGTGACAGGGGTCAACATGGAAATCACAGTAATTATTGTGCATTGTGGGTGAACAAACAGACCATCATGTGTCCAGATACTACAGTATCAGTTTTCCTTTATTGACTCACAGGACATTTTCAAAATGACTACTACCAACATCAATGCATGCCTGATGCCTCCGAAGCATGGAACACAGGTCAGATCATTTCCGCAGCTACAGTTATGCGTGCCACGAGGTCATCCACTGTGTCAATAGGGGTATCGTACACCAGGTCTTTCATGATTCCCCATGGAAGAAGAAATCGAGGCATGTCAGATCTGGCGATCGCAGTGGCCAGGCTACGGGTCCACCGCGGCCTATCCATCGGTCACCAAATGTAGCCGCCAGGTATTCTCGCACATCACGACTGAAGTGAGATGGTGCTCCGTCATGCTGGACCCACATGTCCATCCGCACTGCCAAAGTAACGTCCTCCAGCAGGCACGGAACCACATTACCAGCATTCGTTACTCATGTCACATTCCGGTTCCTAATTGACAACCCGAGCATTTGCGGACATGGATTCCTAGGAACTTTATGTCTTGTTTTCATCCAGGGAATATACCCTGTCAGTTTGTCCCTGTAATTCTGCAACACCCTGTGTAACCACGGGAAGTGAATCCCTTTTCTTGAAAGCTTATCTTTAGATCTGTGCTGGATACTTATGTTGGAATTAATGTATGCTTTTGATCTTTTAAAGCTTTAGTAACATCATTGTGGGGAACCTTGATTTTCTGAAAGGGGAAAATAATATGTGGTTCAAAGAAATGAAAAACTGACGACATACCGTGAAAGTCAATGGGTGTTGGCCTGGAAAACTAATCAAGTGATGTGAAGACTTACGCAGGTGTCGCCTTATGCAGGTTGCTGCTATTTATTGGGTGCATGCATGGGATCATTTGGATGTGGGGGACGTTTAATATTTCGTTGCGGGTTAACCTCGATCAATAAACTTGCACTGTCGGTGAAAGGAAAGGCAGCAAAGGGAACCCATGCAACCTAGCTGAACCGGGTTGTCATGGAAACTGCGGCAAAATATGAGCCGAGAAATTCGTCTCCCAAGACGAATCTTTGGTGTCTGTCGTTTCATACATGTATACAGAAGACGTGCGTAAACCGGAAGCTGCTTTCTCTCTACCCTCCTCCAACCTCCTCCACCATCTCGATGTCGTTTAGTTGGGGATTGATGTGGCCATTGTCTCGCCGGAATCGATTTGCCGTCTCCAACGTCAGCTGTGGTCGTTGAAAAACCTCAACGACAAACAATCCATGTTCGCATACGCCATGCATCGTTCAATTTTCTCCACTAAACTTACGACACATCAAACATCTCCCAGTCACTAGTGACCCGAGTTCTTTGTAAAAAAAAAATGCCCTTCTCCAACCAGGACTGCTTAATGGAGAAAATTTCAGCCTTCTCTATTGCAAATGTCCACTTCAGAGGTTCTCACCTCATGTTACAGACAACAATTCCCGATTGACTGCAATTTCCCTTCCACAATTTTAAAGTCATTACAATGAATCCTCCTATAAGAGAAAGTAGTTCTTTGGTTCTGCTGTTTATTTTCAATATAACAGTTTCATTCATTGCTAGTGAACTTGATGGTATGTTTGGTTATAATGTCAACTGCTATCATATAGTGATCACAAACGTACAACCAATCAATATAGGTTTGTAAGGCCTAGACACAATCGGTGATGGAACTTTTTATATGCATAGTTGGGCCGTCGTCTTCCAGGTGGCACTTACCTCCAATACATTGCTGCGAGTACAAAAAAATTGGCGCTTTCCTTTCAATATTTCACATACCTTGTATAATTCTATCTGAAACTTTTTGCTCATAGCCATTGGCGATCTCTCACTGGGTGGTTCACCCTGAACATTAACTTAAGGAATTTTTCGCTTTCGCTGGTATTCGTATTACACTAGCCACTATTTAAATATACAGCCAAATTCCACTGTATTTACAAGACATTGGCAGTTTGAAAGCCTAGCTCTTTTTAATCGTAATCTTCATGCATATAGTATGTGGCCTATATTTTGAATGCATGAGGGCCTCGAGCCAAACTTCACAGAATTTTAATTTCTTTTTTATGTCATAAGATTCATTAATTTTCAATATAATTGAACTTTTATTTGTATGCTCTGGACCTTTTTGGAGTTTTCCTACAATCTGTTATAAATCTGGACTGAGGTGGACCAGTCACATTGAGGGAGGAGCTAACAATGTCAGCCTTTCTTGGCAGCACTTTGGATGTGATGCAGCGTATTTACAATAATGCCAAAATTTCTGAATGATCGCAAACATAATTCCATCCGTTACGAAATAGTGTCAGTTCACCTTTAAATAAACGAATGAGGATAAGACTATGGCTCCCCCTTTATGTCACTGCGACATTATAATCCACCTTAAAGACAAGAGTTTACTTTGTAGGACGATTATGCAGCTGCTTGTAGAGAAGGAGTACTTGGAGCGAAAATCTTTAGTCAACACTTGTCGCTATTGACATTGGGATTCATTAGACACCAAAGATTTCTCTCAACCGGAATCGTTTAATTCAAGACTCGGAATATATGAATAATATTTTACCTGTCTGGTTTCTTATTTCGCTCTCTCAGTCTCTCTCTCTCTCTTTCCATCGTGTATTTCGCCTCGCATCTTTAATAATGGGATTTAACCAACCACAGATATTACTGTAGGTTTTCTGTAAGGTATATATACCAAACTGCTGGTATAGACTTTTTAAATTAAATTTTAAATCTAGCTTGCTGCGTCGAGGGATAAAAAGTAGACTATGGAAATTTTTAGTGCTTATGAAAACCCGCTCTGGAAATACTTATTCTACCTATTAATAAGAGCTAATATTTTATACCAAACTGTAATCGTTGGAAAGGTGTTAGTGCTGATAGTGAAAAGGGAGATGCAGTTGCGCTCCTAATTAGAATAAATTAATAATTCAAGTATAATTCAGAGTAGGTAATCACAATTTTACATTGTTAACAAAATTACACAAACTTTACACATCTGCATTCAATTTTCGCTGTACTATTGCTTACTAAATTGGCATGCATAGAATTAACTTACGGTTTTTGGTAATCTTGTTTGGAAGAATTATGAAATATTGTGAGTTGTAGTAAAAGGTTGTCATCATTTATGGGTTTTTATCCGTTTTTTACTTGTTTGTTAAATGTTAACGACTCGCGTGATCTGTTAATTCTCTATGTTTATTTCATGATATTACTATACTGTTAAGATATATCTATCCTTTTTCTATTTTGATCCTGGTTTTAGGAATTTATTTTTTATTAAACCCTTTGGTATCATTAGCTGTTCTTCAACACGCCCTGATGATGCCCCTATGTCAGTGGCGAAACTAATTGACAAAATGAATAAAAGGACTTAACTTGCTTTTTTGTTGTTTACGAGATAAAGGATGCGCTATATCATCTTATGCATACAGTATTTGTGTTCAGTGGCAATTTAATTTCCACATTCACCAAATATTTTTCGAACCACCGTCTCTTGGCACACTTTTATAAAAGCTGGGGGTTCTGAGCATGTTCACCGTTTATCACACGGTATAACTCGCTGGCGTCAAAAATCTTCATATATTAATTACCTGGGTTGCATGTGTTAATTGCCAAAACGTGATCGACACGATCTTAATCATCTTTAGTTACACCCTCTTCGCCATTACAGAGTGATGTAGACAATAATAATTGTTGTTTCTATGCCATTGGAGGTTTAGAATTGGGACGGTAGTTTGTGTTGCACGCCTGCTTCTTAATGTCGAAATAGGATTTGTGGCATTCAAAGAGGTTTCTGAAATATAGTGATTGGAAAACTGTATAACATCTTTACTAGTGAGTGTTGAACATGAAATTCCGGTCCTGAAAGCCCTTAAGTGGCATTTTAGAGTTTAGACCTGATATTGGATTTGGCACCTACACATGAACAGTATTGGAGTATTGTGTATATTTCCAATATTTATTCATAATTAAGCTTGGTGTATTAAATTGAACAGGACATGTACATATGAAAAGCCGGAATTGCCAAGATTTCAAAACGTACATATGGAAAAATACAGAAAACTTTGCTAAGCATTGCTGCTCGTGAAAGTGCTTCGGTCGCTCGACATCAGATAAATGACAACTGGAAAAAGTAATTTCGGTTTGAGCAGGGTTTGAGAAAATCTTTTGACTGTTATACGTGCTGTGTTAACAGATGCCATTACAGCTGCCGCTTTCAAAATGGCAATCTGCGCCGTGGAAATTTTTCGGAACCAAAATCATGTTTCTAATATTGAGCTTTTGCGTGTGCGTGTGCGTGGGATAGAAATAGATGCAGTATCGACATCTAGACTATTTCGACTGCTTTTCTTTCTGGCAAATGGAAACGGTGAAGCGTTGCGCTTTGCAGGCATGAAACTATCACAATTATTAACGCACTCTTGGAAATTTGACGGGAAATCGGTCGAAGAAAGACTTGAAAGTGTGATAACACACATTTATGTATATGTCATGCTGTGATGTGGCTGCATTGCATAAAAGGAAATGAAATGAGCATCGTTCGTGCGGAAACTCATTCCGAGTGCCAGAATGAGCGAAAAGATATTGAAGAGCCTAAATTATTTTTTCCCCCTCTAATAATGTATATGTATATAAATGCGAGGTAATTCATGCAGAAGTTTCAGATAATTGCTTCTATCCGTAAAAAAATACGGTACGTTGTTTTTAATTAAAATTACACATACAAATTTAATTGTACTTTTTTTTATATTGCGTACTAAAATTAGTCTACATTCAAATTGCGTGTAAATAATTTATATGGGTTTTCAGTTCGGAGAAACAATCGTTTACTCATGAACTTCTACGAACAATCGTTTACATCAGGTCAACATGTTTCGGCTCAAACACTGAGCCATCTCATGTTGACCTAATGTAAACGATTGTTCGTTGAAGTTTCAGGAGTTTGTTTGAGCTCATGATACCCATCAAGATGAATGTATTCAGATTTTCATAAAATAGTGTTTCTTTCACCAGATCTTTTGCAATTAAAGCCACTGGCATTACTGGTTTTGTTGTGAAGTCACTCCTTCATTGCCGAGTTAGAATACGATTCACCCAGTTGCTGCTCAGAAACTTTATGAATAGTGGACTGCTGGTGTGTTCGTAACAAAATATACAGGGTGTTTCTGAAATAAGTGGACAAACTTTCAGGGTGAATTCCCTGCATAAAATACTGGGCATAAATAAACCCACCCCAAATGCTGAGATTTTTAAGTAGCACCTACGTAAAATGTGACATCCATAATTCATGCTCCCCACATCTTTCCGTTGATCATTTATTAAGGACTCGTATGTGTAAATTTTCTATTACCCCTATGACTGAATATTATAGAAGCATTGCAGTATCTCACTCCTGAATATATCGAATTACTAATGTACGTATACATATACTAAAATTTGTATGCAGAGATTCTCGACTCGAATATGCTTTTCTGTGATGATGTATTATGCAAACCGTGCGAGTTTCACCTGCTGCATTTTGTCAGACATCACACATAAAGCAAACCAAATGGAAATTTGCGTGTAAATATCTCCTACGCAAATTTGCTCGTTTTCCTATACCTGTGTGGAAGTTCTTCTCTCTGTAAGCATTTTATACTCACTTTATGAGATGTTGATCTAAATTTGAGCTTATTTGAATTCACAATACGATTTTTGTAGTGGATATTGAAAGTGTAACTACTATTCATAAGCGAGGCATATCCACAAAGTAAGAGTACTGTTGCCTTCTTGTGTTGGGGAATTTTTTTTATCCGAAGTTTGGCAACACTGATCAGTAGGCTTGGTTCTCCTGAACACAACGAGCACAAGTGGCCTTAATTAATATTAAAAGTCCCCTTGTAGTGACCATTCGTGTGAAGTATGTCGAAGAAAAATCCCGCCAAATGTGAAGTGCGTGGTGTCATCAGGTTTCTTATTGTGGAAGGAAAAACACTGACTGAAATTTTTGGGGCATTTGGATGGGACATTTTGAACCACTTCTTGGCGCCTTCAAAGTTTCATCTTTTTACCTCCCTGAAGACTCACGTTAGTGAGAAAAAAAATTAAACTGATGAGGAGGTGAAACAAGAGGCCCGGAACTGGAAAATGGAGATGGCGGGAGAATTCTTTGAGGAGGGCATAAAAAGCATGTGACACGGCTCAAATCCTGCATAGAACGGAAAGGCAAATATGTGGAAAAATAGCTCACATATATATGAACAAAATCCTGTACAGTGGAACCCCGGATATCCGAGCCTCTGTTATCCAAGATTCCGTCTTATCCGAGGTGCCTAGCACATCGGATGTGTCCATCATATCCGAGCTCCACCTCGGATGGAAGGGGGCGCTGAGCATGTTACAACTCGTTTTGTGTGCTCTTCGGTTTCGATCCAATAATTTACAGTTGACCTTCAATGAGCACATTGTCATGTCATTAAAAAGAAAGTCATTGTGAGTGTGGAGAAGCAGTTGGAAGCAATATAAAGATTAGATAATGGAGAAACTATCCGGAATGTCGCGGCCGATTATGGTGTTGGACATATGCATGTTAGTGATATTTTCACTTTTAATATACTGCGTATAATACAGTATATGTTAATATGTTTCTGTGCACATAGTACTTTGTGATTAGTACGTACACTACACGTACGATTTCAAATAAATTTTTAATAATTTTCGATTTTTTTTTTTATTTCTTCCGTCTTATCCGAGTTTTTGCTTATCCGAGGTACCTCCTCCCCACATTACCTCGGATATTAGGGGTTCTACTGTAATTGTATTTCAAATAAATTGTCTCTTAAAAAAATATAAAAATCGAGTACTCTTACTTTCTGGACATGCCTCGTATCTACACCTATAGTTACACCATCATGAACAAACCGTTTGTAAACCTATTAACGGATGCAAAATTTAGAACTTAAGAAACCGCTAGCTGGCAATATACTATAGGTAAGTTTGGCCATGAAGCATTTGTAATGTCTTAATTACCCCTAAAGATTTCATCTGGCGATCGAGGCAAAGTAATTCTTGTTTTGCCATCCATCATCTAAACCAATTAGAAAGGGAGGGACCTCTGAAGAAGGACAACTTAATGGAGTTCTACGACAGTCGAAGTGGTGGAGTTAAGCTTGCACTTGTTGACATTAAACATTAACTCTGCCACTCTTTCATCTGGAATATTCCTGCCACTCAAACTGCGCAGTTGGCTTTCCTTCAGTGGTGCATCATAAAATTTTTGTATCGTTCATGCGTTGGTGTTGACAATGTCATGTTTAAGTTGTCTCAACTTTGCTATTGGAATGCATGTTCTTTTCTGCTATGACACAGCTAACAGTTTAAAAATGTATATAGAGCATTGCATGACAATTCGGATCATGTTCAATCTGTCATTTTGGACTTTACATGGTTTCAATTTCTGAAGAAACTCGTAACAAATGCGATCGCTGCCATCTCGCAAGATAAATATTAATTTCATATGTTATTCGATTAGATATACCGGAAATCAATTTGATGTGGATCTTTTAGAGAGAGAAAAACTGTGCACAAAGTTCACTCTGAAATAAATGTATTCGTTCAGATTAATCTTGTCATAAAAGGCAAAAGGACATCACATTACGTTTAATGGTAAATAATGTAGCATGTATCAGCAGGCAACTGTAAAGATGAAAGCATACAATTTGTCATTATACGGAAAATAAATTCAGCAAACTAGCAAACAATAGCTCGGGAAAGAACTTGTGTATTGGATGAAATCGATTTAGTTCTAGTCAAAAATTAAAATAAAAATTTCCAGCGGGAAAGGCAAAGTGCATACATTAATTTCAAATAAGATCTGTAAGACATTTAAACAATGTTTTCGGATTAGGTCAATGTAACTCAATGAACAACTGGAAAAATGCAAAATGTGTTCCCAATCTCCCACGGATGAAATATTTTTCTATATAATATCATATTTGTGGATAATGATGCACCTTTATACAAAACTACTTGGCTTAGTACTTTCGTCTGCATTAAGGCAGTTCTGTAATGTGATACGCTTTTTTCCTTGATATTATTTTTAAAAACTGAATATCAGCAAATATAAATTTCCTCCTTTCATCATTGCAAACTTGAACGGAGAAATCAATAAAATTTTAAAGGATTGGAAATTATACTCTATTTTAGGGGCTAAGAAAAATAATCCCTATCAAAGGGTGAATCACTCGTACAGACGAGATTATGAGAATGTGGTCATGTGACTGTCATAATCTGAAAATCCCTAAAATCGTGTTTTTTTTAGTTTACAGTGAATACTGTCATTGCAAATTCAGTCAAATTGTGCTTATTATATACAGAATGTGTAAACGTTCATTGCAGGATTTCTCAAGGGTGCAGCACAATTTTGCACTACAATTTCCTGTATACGTATGTTTGAATAAGAGCTATGCACGATTGAGGAAACACTTTTCCTCCTGAGTGATGCCATGCACGTTGATGCTGTAATTTTTGGGTGATGTGTTTTTGAAGTCACGAAGTGTAGTGACTACGACGGTTGCCTCGCATGTCAAGAGATCGATCGATGATGGTTTAGTGGTGATCACAAGCTGAGGATTGGCTGCAGAAGCAAAATGAAAAATTTGGATGCTCGCATCGCTGTGCGCAGAGTGAATTTTGCCAGCTGTCATTATATTATATAAAGCGACATTTTCTTGGTTGGATCCGGCGATCCATTCGCAAATTATACTAACTGGCTTCCCAATAAAGTCGATGAGAGGAAATACGTTCAACTGACTTGTCACAACATTTTCGTTTCGCAAATAGGGAGCAACTAATCGATTGGCGGTCGAACTCTGTCATAATGGGCCACATTTTTGCAGTCGCAATTTATACACGGCCGCATTCGTATTTTCTGCTCGTTAAACTTTGTTGTAATGATTGTAAACGAATTTCAGTTATCCAAATATGTTGAATGGGATTCAAACTATGATCTATAGCTAATATCAACATTTGAAATGGATACTTCACACATTTGTGTGTTTTCATAATTTTAATAATTGTAAAAAAAAACAGCACAGTGTCATTCATTGACTTTTCTGTATATCGGCATATCGACTTGCACGACCAATATCAATACATGCAGTAGTCAGAGCGTATTAATTGCATGAATTGATGTGTCTGCCTGTATGATAATGGTTTGTAGAAAACAAAAATAATTATACCAGCATAAAGAGAAAATAAGGATGATTGCATTATCATAGTGCACTACCGGTATGGTAGGATGACATTTGTTTTTTGACAGCAAAATTGTACCTCTTGCAAATCATAAACGGGACTTCGTTATGGGTCTTGCTGTGTACAAGATGACATGGCTACATGTCATAATCGTAATTTGGTAAATCATATAACTTCCGAAATCTTATTACCAATTTAAGTTTGAATCAACCGAAACCCAAAATATCAAAATCAGATTTTTTATAATAATTACAGCAACAGTTGCGTA
>WWPM01019287.1:0-13052 GCA_023279145.1 Glomeris maerens | reverse complement strand
AAAAAAAAACACTTCTTACTCCATCTTTTTTTTTTGAGTTCACCTCCTGCTGGCCGTTTTAGGAGATTCGGCGCGAAATTAAAATCACAATTCGCCTTTTTAATATTTTTCCCCCCATAAATTGCTTAATCGCCGCACAAAAACAATTGTGAAATTTGTTGAGAACGCATTTTTATGTCGCTCATTGTTTATTAAATGTGGCAAAGTGTATTACATTTGCGCGCATCGATGCAGAATTTTAATGTAAAGACTAATCTAGCTTACATGCTGCTTTGTAAAAACAAGTGAAATATGAAAAATGTCAATATAGATGATAAACTTAACTTTTGCATTTAATTTTTGTGAAACGAAGTAAGAAAACTACGTAGAAAGTGTGGCATTAATTATCAGGAGAAAAAAAGTTATTTTGACATTTTTGTTTTGTTTTCTGTCGATTATTTTCATACTTTCGACATGCACATGGAAGTTGGTAAGGAAATATTTAGGTAACCGTGTGTGTCTACTAAGCAACAATAATTTGTATACATACTGTGCACTGAACAAGTGTAACAAGAATTGCTGGTTGTAAAAAAAATGTTCCTGTGGGTTGCGTGTTTTTAAACAGAATATAAACTCGTAGCAATGTTGTTGCAGTAAATTATAACAGTTTGTGTTTCTTTTTGCCAATTGTATTTCGCAGCCTCCTCTATGTGACAAAAGTATGAAACGTCGACTAGAGGAGCATCAGGACAGTTTTGCGCCACATCAACATCAGCACCAGCGCCGGTTGCCCGAGTCTGCAGGACCTTTCCTCAGGGTTATAACCCCGGCACCATCCTCGTCCTCGTCGTTATCTGGCAACCTGAAAAATCCTGGGGGTAGGTTAAGTATAGTAGCATTTGCGTGAAATGCAAACTTTGTTTTCAAATAAATACGCGAAGTGTACAGGGAACGTGCAAAACCCGATTCAAATATAATGGTGTTGAAGAAATTACGTGTTCAAGTTTGAAGTTCTGTTGCGCGCGCACAGTTCGATGAGCTTCTGACGGAGACGTGTATTGCTCAATGTGTTTTGTTGACTGCATTGCTAATTGAGTTACATGCGTGTTATGACAAATGGTGCAATTTGTCTGGCGGTGTAGCGGGTACAGTGTCGCAGAACCGGTACCAAGAGGTGACCAAAGCGGACAATATGCAGAACAGTGTGCAGTACCCGGTGCAAGGGTACCAGATGGCACAGACCGGTGTGGTTGGAGGAGCAAGCGGAGGATCTGTAGGGAACGCCGTGCCGTCTTCGGCGCTCTTGCATCATTCGCAGCACGGCGGTCCAGCGGTCGGCGTGAACTCTTCGGCGGCCATCGTCAGCGGGCAGCAGTCGGTGTCCGTCGCCACGGCGGCAGCCGCCGCGGCCGCGGTCAGCCAAGCTTCGTCCGTTCACACCCATCTGCCTGCCGGCCAGCAGCAACAGCAGTTTCAGAGGCTCAAAGTGGAAGATGCGCTGTCCTACTTGGATCAAGTGAAGTTCAAGTTTGGCAATCAGCCTCAAGTGTATAACGATTTCTTGGACATCATGAAGGAGTTCAAGTCGCAGAGGTATGTGATATGTAAACGTGCAATTCGTTTCTTCGGTTCCAATTTTTAAACATGTTACATACTGAAATTCGGCGTGAAAGAAACAAATTCTGAAGATTGGTTTTCATTGTATCGTTGCAGTATCGATACGCCGGGAGTTATACGGCGCGTGTCAACTCTCTTCAAAGGGCACCCGGAATTGATAGTTGGTTTTAACACGTTCCTGCCACCGGGATACAAGATCGAGGTGCAACCGAACGAACAGGTGAACGTGAGCGTGCCCGGGTCCACCACGGCCACCATCTTGAACGCGCCGGTTGCGCCGACACCCGGGGGCAACGGCAACGTGCCTCCGCCGCCGGCCAGCACGGCCAGCGCAAAGGTGAGCGTTCGTTCGTACTTACGTTTCCGAGCAGTAACGTAATACATTCCACGGTTCTCACACCGCAGAATTTCTGCAGCATTACGTGACTATGTATTTGTATGCGTTGCATCGTGAAAAGGTTGCTTGTAGTGTCAGTGGGAAGCTTGAATTGTTTGTAGGTAATTGAAACTGATAGTGGGGAATTAAACGCTTTGTAGAATGCAGTTAAGTTGCGAGGTGAGAATCCCAAAAAAGCGATTTAATGCTGACTGAATTTTTTTGTCTGTTGTCGTTCTGCGGATTTAGAGCGCCATTATTTGGTTTGCTTCGCAGGCCGCGTGCCAAAACTCCAGTTCGCCCCCGAGTACCGCGTCTACCACCCCGACCCACCAATCCTCCGCTCCGGCCAACCCTTTCAACCCGAGCACTTCTCCAAATCAGTCGGCGGCCGTGCCGGCTCCTCCGCTCACGCCCCCCGCGCAGCAGACCAGTCAGCCCGTGGAATTCAATCATGCCATCAATTACGTGAACAAGATCAAGGTTTGTATCTGTGACTCGTCCCGTGCACGAGTGTGATGGTCGTGCATTGTCTTCTTGCGATTTTCCAGAATCGCTTCCAGGGGCAGCCGGACATCTATAAGCAGTTTCTGGAGATCCTGCACACCTACCAGAAAGAGCAGCGGAACTTGAAGGAAGGGGTCAGCACGGGCATAAAGCCGCTGACGGAAGCGGAAGTGTACAATCAGGTGGCGAAGCTGTTTCAGAACCAGGAGGACTTGCTGCAGGAGTTCGGGCAGTTCCTTCCCGATGCCAACGGGGCAGCCGCTTCCTTGGTAAGTGAACGAGCGTGCCTCGTCGTGCGGCCTCACGTTTTGCGAGGGGGTGGGGGAGTGCCTACAATATCGTAATTAGGCGATTTATGTTTCTGCATCTAACCAGAGTGAAGTCTGGAGTTCGCTGAAGACTAAAAAAGTGGTAAGTGTCGCGGTTGAATTGACGAGCCCTGAACGCCAACATGTGCGTAGGATAATTATTTTCTTTCTTTTTTTCCAGTCGAGCAAGACCGTGAACAACGATCATGTGGCCAGTGTGAAGAAGCCGATCGTGAACAAGACCAGCAGCAGCTGCGCTCCGAATAGCAGCAATAATAGCCAGCCCAAGCAAGTGACTCCCATGAAGCGACCTCCGTCTGCCACGGGTTCGGTGTTTCCTGCCAAAGTTAGTAGCGGCAGCAACGGTCAAACGAAGGCCATGAATCCCATGAAAAGAACGTCTTCGATATCGGACTGCTCGCAGAATAAAGTGAGCGTCCAAGAAACAGGACGAGTTAATAGTTTTTTTTTTTTTAATGTTTGTATGTTTTTGCAGAGACCGAAGCTTGGTACGATGAAAGATATCACACTGTCCGAAGCCGGCAAGTATGGCACTCTCACCGAATACGCGTTCTTCGACCGGGTGAGCTTTTTTGTCTGATTTTGGCTTGCATCGAAAGTGTAGATAGATGATAATGAGGGGTTTGTTTTGTCTTAAAAGGTGAGGAAGGCGTTGCGAAGTCCGGAGGTTTACGAGAATTTCCTACGCTGTTTGGTTCTCTACAATGACGAGGTCGTCTCGAGGAGCGAGTTGGTCCAGTTGGTGACTCCATTCCTGGGGTAATTTATTTGCCTTTATTGCGAATGTACAATGGCAATTATATTTGTAAGTAATAATTGCTTGTTTGTAGGAAATTTCCCGAGCTCTTCAAGTGGTTCAAGGACTTCCTTGGTTACAAAGAAACCGGGCCTATGGCGGATCCGGTTCCATCGAGGGTTGCGAATCAGGAGAGGGTTACCGGAGATTTGGCGATGGAAATCGGTACGATGAAAGACAGACGCATCGTTCAGAGCCATTTTCACCGAATGTTTTCTCGGTTTTCAGATTATTCCACATGCAAAAGGTTAGGGGCAAGCTACTGCGCTCTTCCCAAAAGCTATATGCAGCCGAAATGCAGCGGGCGGACACCATTGTGCAAAGAGGTTAATACTTCTTTGGTGCGATGTTGTGAATTGTTAAATATGAATTTGGTTTTGCAGGTTCTAAACGACACGTGGGTTTCTTTTCCGTCCTGGTCCGAGGACTCTACGTTCGTTAGCTCAAGGAAAACGCAATACGAGGAGTACATTTACCGATGCGAAGACGAGAGGTTTGAGGTGAGCTGAAGAAGCCGCATCGAGAGTTTTTTTGATAAATATTCCTTACAAGTTGATTGCTTTATACGAGCAGCTCGATGTCGTTCTGGAGACCAACTTGGCGACGATCCGCGTGCTGGAAGGCGTACAGAAGAAGTTGTCGAGGATGTCGGCGGAGGACGCCGCGAGGTTCAAGCTGGACGACTGCCTCGGTGGGACTTCGCAAGTGATACACCAGAGAGCGATTAAGAGGTGTGCATGCCGGTATTAAACACATTGAACTCTTCTTAACTTTTGACTACTTCGAGTGTCCCAAGTAATGTGCACCATGACGTTCGTGGTTCTGTTTCTCTCTCTGTCCGATCCCAAGGATATACGGCGATAAATCACCGGACATAATAGACGGCCTGAAAAAGAACCCCGTGGTCGCCGTGCCGCTCGTGTTGAGGCGGCTCAAGGCCAAAGAAGAAGAGTGGCGAGAAGCGCAGAAGAACTTCAACAAGATCTGGAGGGATCAGAACGAGAAGTATTACCTGAAGTCGCTCGACCACCAAGGGATCAACTTCAAACAGAACGACGTCAAGTACCTGAGGTCCAAGAGTTTGTTGAACGAGATCGAGACGTTGTTCGATGAGGTGTGAGAGATGACGAAAGAATTGGATGAGGCCTTTTTGTTGTTTGTTCCGTAGTTGTTGTATTATTTATTTGTGACGCAGAGGCACGAGCAAGTGGAGGAAGGGACCGGAGATGTGCCCACGGGGCCGCACATGTCGCACGCCTACAAAGACAAGTCGATCCTCGACGATGCCGCAAACCTGATCATTCACCACGTGAAAAGACAAACCGGTATTCACAAGGAGGATAAACAGAAAATCAAGCAGCTCATACGACTCTTCATCCCGGACCTGTTCTTCCACCCGCGCCAAGATCTTTCTGACGATGAAAAGGACGACGAAGGTAAAAAAGAGTTAAATTCTTTCGTTTTGAGTTTTTTATGATTAATGTTCATAATCTTTTAGACACTGAAGATCCGGATGAAGCCCAGGCTTTGATTGTTGGCGGTGGCAATAGCGATATGGAACAACACCACTCCGGCAAGTGTTTGGCGGATGGCTCGGAGAAGACCTGCGAAGCAGGCGGAGACAAAGAGCAATCTGCCAACGCCAAGTCGACCGGCAAGGTTTGCGTTGCAAACGGGAACGTTGCGAGTTTAGAAAGGAGTCTGAAGGTGAAGGAACTCACCGACAATCCCGTAAGTGCGACTCGCTATGTAATAATTTAGAATATACACGGAATTTTGTTTACCCGATTCGTCTCATTGTCAGGACGAAGCGTATACGTTGTTTTTCGCCAACAACAACTGGTACCTGTTCCTGCGGTTACATCACATACTTTGCGAACGGTTGACGAAGATCTACGAGCGAGGCGTCGTGATTGCGGCGGAAGAAGCGAAGGAAAGAAAAGACAGGAAAGAGTCGACGGCTGTTGCCTTAAGGCTAAAACCAAGGAGTGAGTATTGTGATAGCGCAATGATTTGGATCCCATTATGCTTATTGTTTTTGGTTTTGTTTTTTGAACGATGATTTGTTATAGGTGAAATCGAAGTCGATGAATACTATCCTGCGTTTTTAGACATGGTGAAGAATCTGTTGGACGGCAACATGGAATGCAACGCGTACGAAGATACGTTGCGGGAGATGTTCGGCATCCACGCGTACATGGCGTTCACGGTGGATAAAGTGGTTCAGAATGCCGTCAGGCAGGTGAGTGACCGGTCAAGTTAGTCTCGCGATCGCAAGAACGGAAATTATTTGAACTTGGTCTCTGGTAATAGCTGCAACACATTGTGGCTGACGAGTCCTGCGTGCAGTGCACAGATCTGTTCATGGAAGAACTGAAGACCGGAGCGACGGGTGGGTCGTGCGGCACGGCGTACCAGAGGTCGGCCGTGGAAGCGGCGTACCAGAAAAGGGCCGAACAGCTGTTGAGCGAGGAGAATTGCTTTAAGTTGATTCTGGTAATAAAAAATAGAACGAAAGATTTTGATCGATACTGGCTGCCGTTACAAAAACTTAAAAAGTGTGGGTTTCACGCAGTACAAGACGGAGTGTAGGCTTACCGTAGAGCTTCTGGACACGGACGCTGACGTTTCAGAAGATCCCGTCGAGATAGAGAAGTGGTCCGAGTACATGGAGAAGTACGTCGCCGTAGGAGACACCATGTCGGTAGATTTGAAAGAACAGCTCTCCAAGAAGCCAGTATTTCTTCCAAGGTTTGCTGCGGATGATTTTGAATCGGGTGTTGCTTGAAATAAAAGACTGTTTTAAACAGGAGGAGGATTGTTTTTTTTTTGTCTAGGAATGTTCGCACCTGGAGGCAGAGGGCGAAGAAACACGATGAAGCGAATAGCGAAGATGTACAAAAGTGCGGCGATGACAAGAACAAGACGATGGACGAAAGCAACGAGTGCGCGACGTCTTCCAGCGAAGAGAAGAAATCGAGTTCATTGGACGAGCGCGAGATTACGGAGAACACGCAGTGCAAGTTCAACCTGAATTCCTTCAAGATGGTGTTCGTGATGAATAGCGAGAGTTATCTCTACAAGAGGATGGCACTGAAGAGGGCGAAACAAGTAAGTACCGGTACATTTTGTTGTTGTTGTTGTTGAAGGAGAACTAAAATATGTTATGCGCGTGAAATTTCAGTCGCACAAGAAGGTGACGATGGAGCTGAACACGAAGTTCCGACGCTGGCATCGCAACTGGTCGGAGCAGCACGTGAGCGATGACATGCAGAACGCGAGCACGGCGTGGATGATGGGCCACTGCGAGGGTCTGGTGCCGAACCGGACGCAAATGCGCTGCGACAATGACCTGTGCCGGCCCCCTTACTTCCCTTACAACCGGTACCGCGTCGAATGGCTGGACGCGGCTTCGTGAGGACGGTTACGGGGGCAACCGACCGCCGAAAGGGACCGTGTCCTCGAACGAGAGACGAGGAGCGCGTGATGGTCGCAGCGCCATCAAGTTGACAAAATAAAACGGTGCGATACCGGGTACTATGTACCGAAAGTAAGCCCTTGCCGGCCGCACCGTCTGCCGAGCGCTAGGTACCGTTTGCGAGCCGCGCAACCGAGGACATTGCGCAGCGGTACAACGATGCACAAGAGAGTCAGAGGCAAAAGAAATGCGCAAGAAGCACCGGGTGCCGACATGTGGACTCGAGCGCTTGAAACGCGCCAGGTATAAGCGGAGAAGCCCCTTTTCCCTCCAAGTAGGTGCTTGAGTGTTGCTGTATACGCGTCCCTCCTCTCTCATTCTCACGTTTGCTTTGCTGTAGAGGTGGGTTTCGTTTCTGTTTTTTTAAACTTTTTCTATAAAAGTGAAACGCGTGTTCAAGCGAGTTGGCGAACGAAGTCCGCACACGCACGTCAATATTTCGGGTGCGAGGTCGAGAGATGAAAAACTTGCAGCCTTCTTGAGGTATTTTCCCCCCACATTTAGTATATTCGGTTTGTCTCTCGTTGAAATCGGGGACTTTTTTGCAAAATTGATAAATCAGCTTTGGAGAAAAAAACAAAACGAATGACTTGTAATTTTATATGCTCTGTTGCCATAGCTATGTACAGATTGGATCGGAACGGGAGTCACATTAAGAAGGGTGCAGTTTAAAACGGGGAAAGAGCGCGAAAGAGAGACTTGGAGGCGGTGTGGACTTGTAATTTTGCATTTGACTCGAGACATCCCCCACCTCTGTAAATTATTCTTACAATGAGAGCTACTTTTTTGCCGTAGCGCGTGGGAGAGAAACCGAAGCCCCAACCCCCTCCTCAACTATCATGCAAAATCTGGAAACGAGGATGGCCATGTATTTTTGTAATAAAAAAAACTTGAAAAATGACACCGGGTCAGATTTTAAGAAATTACGAGAAACGACCGCTTACTTGTCTCTTGAAATCCGGTACGTAAAACCCCCGTCAAATCGTGTCAGAAATGACTTTGGTTTTTTGTTTATATTTTTCCCCCTTTCAAGAAACTCGTATATATATATATATGTTGTGTACTATACCGCTACCTTGCGGTCCCATTGTGTTTTCATGTCACAAACGTTTATATTTCCCGTTTTGGATTCCCATTAACCTGTGGAAGATGGGCAGCAACAATAAAATATCCATCCATACTTTGCTTTTAAAACGTTTGCAACATTTTTTTGGGTGCTGTCATTGATCTGTATGTGGTATGTGTTTTTGTAGGTTGCTTTTTAATTTCAGGTGACGAAAATATATGTTTAGTTTAAATTTTAGGACCCGGCGGATGTGCTTTGTTTTGCTAGATTTTTAATTGGTGTCTTCATTACATTGCTTTTGGTATTTTCCAAAAAAAATGCAACATGAAAGCCCCGGTTCATTGAAAGAGACCAATCTTTAAGATTTCCAATAATTTTTTGGTAGTGCCAAGTTTAGTCAAAGTATTATGTCACCGAATCATGTTAAATTCAAAATTGTTGTACAAAATTAGTTGATTTCTTACAAAATTGAACAAAAGGAAATACATAATTACCATGCAAAACTTTCCGAGATTTTTGTTTCCTACATTATTTGCTTAAATCTGCCAAGCTTTTCTTATTTATTAAGAAATGTTGCCTTTTATATAGTACTAGTGTGATATTGGCTGTTTTACTTGTGTTTTGTGGTGAATTGGCTTGAGGAGAATCGGCGGCGGCCGTTTGGACTGCGGTATTTCGTCGCATGATTTGATTGCGGGCTGCAAACATGGCTTCATCGATCGGCTTTTCTGCCTGAAAGTGATTATGATATTATTGTTTGTCGCTCGTGTGGTGTTGGTCTCTCATTGCATCCAGAGTGCATTTTTAACAACCCGTGTTGCGCAATTCGCGAAAACAAACATGGCGTCTCGACCACTTCGACATTTAAATTTCCCGCCCGGTTCCCGTCACCACCTGCATCTGCGATTTGATCTTTATACGGGCGATGGTAGGTTTATTCAAGTCCGTGTATTCAAAAATATCTTGACAAGGAGTTGACATTGAGCACGGTTTGGTTGTGAGGGACCGGAAGTGACGCGCGCCAATCGGATGTCAAGGTTGCTACTATACAGGGTGTCTCTAAATTCACGGTCAATGCTGACAGGGTATCTTCCCTGCATGAAAGCAAGACATGAAGTAGGACCTACATAAAATGTGACATCCATAATTCATGCTCCCCACATCTTTCCATTGATAATTCATTACGCGTTCCTAATAAAGAGATTTGTATATTTTTTGAAACATTGACTGATGGCTCTCCCAAGTGACAAACATGACAGAAAAATGTGTACAGAACCCAATTGGGAATGCACTATATAGAGGGAAGATTATGAAATTTGTATCGTGACACGGGGTAATAGAGGAGGGTATTGCCTTGGCAAAATGAAATATTCTTCCATTAGTAGAATGCGATCATTAGCATGAGTGATAACATGACCGCGAGAATAAAAACCAGGTAAACATGCACCTGATACTCCAATATACCTATTACCCACCACTCTTCATCACAACTTCAACTCTCCTAGCTCTTAAATTGACATTTTGTTTCTTAATTAGCAAAAGATCTAAGACCTAAGACAAGCGTGTAATCATATTCATCCTATCCAACTTTCAAATATGTAACATTTATACTTTAATGATTGTAACCGTGCATCATTGATAAAACACAGTTTTGAAATTATTATTGAAGTGGTATATAAACCGGGTTATATAGCTAGAATTGGAACAATAATTATCTGTAAAACACGGTAGGTTAATTGAAAGATCTGAGTGTGGAGAAGTTGTATGGTTTTGGGTGATGGACACGCGCAGGGTTATCAACCCAAGGGGGTCGCTTTGCGGCCGGGCTTTCCGGCAGTGCGCGGATGATTTTCTAGTAAAGAAGTGCGGCATGCAAGTTTCCGGCTGCCACCAAAAGCCATACAGTAGTGATACACACCAGTCTAGCGCACTCTTCCGGTCGGCAATGACTCTCCTTCTCATCACTTCTACACTCCTCCACTTGATTCTTTACGCTCCACTCATTATTCCGCCCGCTGTCACTTTCCAAGACAATGTGCCACAATCTTCCAACCTGGTAAACGTCTTTTCCATCAGTGGTTATATCACCGCTTCAATTATATTCGTTAATTCCTGCCGTTAACATGCGCAGATTTTTCATAATGTAGGACGAAGCTTAATGGTAACCTTTAAAATACATGTCAACAATTCCTCGTTATATTTTTAATGCCAGCAATGCCTTAAAATGTAGCATAGACCCATTTACTTTCTTGGAGAAAACAAAACAAATACTAGTTACGTATGCAGATTGGAAATCACCGAAGATTACCCTAACAAAAATTGTTTAAAGCTGCGGCAGGTCTGCAATAAAGCTGTAAATGTTTCACTTGCATACTTGCATGCATGCAGCAGGTATGTTGCATCACATTGCAGGCATGTGGCATGCATGTGACAGCCAACAACTTTTGTTAGGGTATACGTACACTGATTATGTTCAGTATTTTGTAATTCATCAGTCTTTATACGTACATAGAAAACAGGGACCCTGAATTAAGTAACATTTGAAAAGCTTAGCAAATGAATTCTGGAATTCTGTCTGATGGATTGGGGCAAATTGAGATTTGTATATTGTACTGTACTGTATATAAAAGAGTTGGAACGAAGATGGATTCGGAGAGGAGATGTTCACGGCCAGCATCGTCTGCATCCTGAACTCGAGGACGGGCGACGTCTCGGACATCGAGTTGAACGAAGCCGGACTTAACCTGGCACTGACCACTGCCCGCCAACTCTACCCTCAACTGCGCTTCAACTTGAGACACGTGAACGCATCCAGCAGATGCACAGCGAACCATGTCGGTGCCGCTGCCGCCGAGGCCTATTACCGCAGTAACGTGACGGCCTTCGTGGGACCCGCGTGTTCCTACGCCCTTGAACCTGTTGCGCGGTTAGCCTCAACCTGGAACATCCCAGTGTACACTACTGGAGGCATCGGCATCATGTTCAACGATAAGAACGACTTCCCCACACTCACCAGGTTGGCGTCCAACCTGGAGAGTGTTTCCGAGTTTGTCAATGACATCATGCACCGTTTCAATGTAAGTTTCAATGTATGTATCTGCATGATGGCAAAAGTAAGTTTATTGCCATGGCAGCATGCAATCTTGTTGGTATATAGAGCAATTGGTGTTTGAGTATCGATTATATTGACCGGCGCAGGATTGAAGCCATCTCTATAGAGTGCTTCATTTTTTACCATTTCTTTGTTACTATAACTGTATGTCTGCCACGTGATTCAAAATATCTAAGAAATCTAGGAAATTCATTGCAACAAATATGGAAGAAAAAATTATACTAGTTTGTATCCAATCCAACCAAATAATATCTGTTAGGCACTATATGGTATGTTGATTTCTGCTTTGATATGTAATACAGTAAGATTTTCCAATAAGTCCATTTCGATCCTGAATGCATGGACAATTTTATAAGATCGGTTTTCGTTTGGTGTATAGAATTCGCCGATCGGAAACGCACTCATTTATTCAGAGGTTGAAAACAAAGAGTTTTGCGAGTGCTAAGTTTGAATTTCAGTGGCATCACGTGATCCTCATGTACGACCGCACATGGACATTTGGCGAATTATTGGGCCGAGCCACTCAGATGCGACTAAAGTCCACCTCGCAATTCCAGATCGATCTTTCAGTTTATGACTTTGACGGATCATCTGCCGATCTCAACATTCCTCGTATGTTGTCTGAGGGCAGCACAAAAGCCCGAGGTCTGTTGGCTTTTTCATTTGTTTATACTATACCTCAATTATGCTAACAACTTCCTTCTGGGAATGCAAACAATTCCTTTTCTTCGTACATTTCTTAAATAATTTATTATTATTATAAATATGGAAAAATTGTGAACTTGAACACCTGTTGCACTTCATCTTGATTTGCGTAATGCCGCGTAATTCACTCTATATGGTTTCAAAGTACTTTATTATACCCCGAAACCGTGTTGCCAGTGAAAGTTTTTAGTCGCAATATGGCATTGTATAGCAGGAATTATTATCATATGCGCGCACCACGGATAGTGTATAACCATAAAATACACAGCCGATCACATTATTATTTGAGGTTACGAATATCCATAAATTTGCGTGCGCATTGTGTGCTTGTTATTGCGTGCTTGCTTGCCACTTGCAAATTTACTGCTCGTATATCACCATATTTGGAGACACGTTTTCAACGTCTTAAGGGTGATATTATGGGACCTTGGTCAGTGAAAAAGACAGGATAAAAGCAGAGATGAGGGTGGAAGTAAACATGATCTCTCTCTCTCTTATTTTTATGGGATCAATTTACTGGAAACATTCCCAATCCATTTGTTTAGCTCGTTATATGTTTTTTCCCCTTTAACAATATGACAGTTTTCATCGTTTCTGCCCATGGAGACAGAGTTAGGCAAATCATGTTGGCCGCGGCTGACCTTGGCATGGACAGAAGCCAATATGTTTTCTTGACAGCTGACCTCTTTGAATATCCAAGATCATATGGAAATTACACGTGGTTTCGTGCCAACGATACCAGAAATCAGGTTCACTTCAATTTGAATTTGGCCATCATGTAGTAGAACCTCCATAAGATGTCATTTCATTATGCTTTACACCTTTCCTGGACATGCACCTAATTTATTGCACAACCTTTAATAAGTTATAAATTCATTTAATTCAGTGTTCGCGTCTTACCGAGGTTTTACTTATAATATAGTTGGGATTTCAATATACATTTTTGGGAACTAAATGTTATTTCCATATAGGATGCTCGCCGTATGTGGGAGTCTCTGATGATCATTTCCCTACTGACCCCTGACCCCTTCCTCGATGAACGTGAAGAGTTTGCTTACAATGTGTCTCGTTTAACAAATGAGAAATA
>WWPM01019284.1:0-14293 GCA_023279145.1 Glomeris maerens | reverse complement strand
CTACGGTCCGAAAATGGGCTATAACTAGTCTCCAAGGTGAATGAGCAGATGTGGAGGGCTCTGGGTACCAAACCAAAGGACATCACTTCTTATCACCCGCAGACGAACTTCACTGAGCGTGTAAACCGCATGCTCGTGTCAATGTTGCAGACATTTACACAGGAACATGTAAATCGGGATGCGAGGTTACGCAAGTTGCAGTTCGCTATAAACTCTGCGGTGAGTGAAACAACAGAAGTTGCGCCATGCGACATTATGTTGGGGCACCCAGCAATATCCCTGGAAGCTGGATGTACCAAGTGAGGTTACTGTGGTCACCGGCGAAGAAGATCTCAAAGCGTTTGCTGGGGATTTCCGAAGTCGTCTGGCTAAAGTCTTACAAATTTGTTGCAGACAATTTACAAAGGGCCACCAACCGTCATAAGATACAGTACGATAAAAAACACTCAGGTCTGAAGTAATAGGTTGGGGACAAAGTATGGAATGCAACCCATATGTTGTCCAATGAAAATTATAACTTTTCAGTCAAGTTAGCACCTCTCTGGGGGGGACCGTTCGAGATAGCCCACGTGCTGTCCAAAAATGTGGTGCGGCTGAGAAATTTTGAAACTAAGTCAATGTTTTACACGGCAAACACATGTGAGCTGACTCCATTTGTCGAACCGGTAATAGCCTGGTAGCCGATAATGATGCCGCCCGCACTAGGCCGGGCCCACCCTAAAAAAGCCGCCCACCCATATGACCTGAGGAGTGCAAAATGAAATTTCACTCGGCCGTTTTTGCATAAATAAGAAGGGACTGTAAACTTCATAAATTTGTATTTATGAGTGGTAAGTGTGTTAGGTAGATAGACGAAGAAGCGTAAATTCGGACTTCCCACTCACTACTTGATGACACTGCACCATAAAAAATTGGGCACAGAATTGTTTTGCAGAAAATTGTAAAGGCAATTAGACTTTCCAAATAATGGAAGCAGGTTTGAATTTTGAATGTTCGCAATTTAGGTGTAGAAAATGGGTTCAAATTGGACTTCTGACACCTAGTGAAAAAATGAAAATCCCATGCAAAAACGGTGGTAGACATGTGAATGCTTGTGATTGCCAAAGGGGTTACATGTAACTTTCACTTAGTTGCAAATACAAGGTGAAATTGCCAAGCAAGCAGATTCATTTATTATTTTTTTGGTAATGCAGAGCTAATAAAATTAATTTATGATCGAACTCATGAGTTATCGCAAGTCGAATAACGCGAAAGAAATGAGTGAAAGCAACACGCTGTCAGGGCTGACAGACGCGGTGGGCGTGGACTCGGCAAAAGGCTTAAGTCGTTTTTGACACCACGTGGCGTCTTACAAGATGTGTAACGCGATAACGGAGGAGGGAATTAAAAAAAAATATTCGACCATTGTGTTCAGCATGCAAGTTTAAGTGGGATTTGACACTTTGCTGAAACGAAAAACGCTTTCCTTGACTCGTAACAGCAGAAAGCCGCCAAGTTGTCGCAATTGCTAATCAGAAAGGGTTAGCAATGAAAACACCACCAAATCTCGCAAAAATTGTGAAAATTGCAACAAAGTGGTAGAATAGTCATAGGGCTATTCTCCTTTAATCGTGGTAAAATTTTCTTTTTTTCGCCCTTAAATTACGCTTTTTAGTAAAAAACGGAACGAATTTAAGGCAAGCTATCGCCGTGATCCGCCAGGTGGCGCTTCAAGCGGTGTTTATTCTTTACCATGAGAAAATCGTTTTTTGCGTGGGTGGCAATAATAAACATTTAATTGAGATGCTGCAGAAATTCGATTTATGCAATGGGGAGTGAGAAAACGCTTAACACTAAAGGCGCAGGAAAATATTGGTCAGTTTCATTTTTAGTCGAAAAAATATAAATTGTACCAAAGTTCTTGGAATTGTTTTTCATTTGAGCAGTCAATGAACTTGCCATTGACATCTGGCTCACCACCCACGTTTTGCCACACCCTTTCGGCCCTTGGTCAAGCTAATCGGATTTAGGTCTGGTTGGGGCTGGTTTTTCTTTTGTTAAAAGGAAATGTGGCAAAGGGCAGGTTCCCTTTCTCTCATCAGCGCTTAGTGCCTGTGACTGAAAGTATCCTGCGCCTTCCTGCTACTGCGTTTTGAAGCAATTACTTTCGCCAATCAAGTGCAGACAAAGGATACTCCAATTGGAAGGTAGGAAATTCACTTTCCATATGCTTGTTGTTTCACCATGTGGCGGCGGCACCTTTTGCCGCGCACCACATGCTTGTCGTCTGCGCTCCGTCTGCAGCGTTGTTATGATTTCTGCAGACGTTTAAAAGCGAGCTTGGCCAATTATGGCGGCGTTACGCGCGTTTTACAGCGACAATTAAGAACCATAATAGTACAGGGTGGCGCGCGGCAGACGCATGGATTTGAAAAGGTCATTGCTCCCTTCCTTCCGGTTCTAGACAGTAGATAGTGGGGGGATCGAAAGAGGGGGAAAGGAAGTTTCTCCTCGTCACGACTAGTGGCGTGCCAGTCGCCATAATGGAATGGTCCGTTGAACAACGTGTTTTTTGTGTTCAAAATTATTATTTGAACGCCCGTTCCATCGTCCGGGTGCAGGGTGCCTTTCATTTAAGGTTCAATATTGCCCCCCTGGTCAAATTCCTGATCGAAATCGTATTCTTGCATGGATTAATGCATTCCAGGATACAGGAAATGTGTCAACGATAAGAAGGGGGCCTCAGATTACCGTCTCTACCCTGGAAAACATAGAGAGGGTTCGAGCTGCACTTCAACAATCTCCTAGGCGTTCACTTAAAAAGCTAACAGGTATAATTAGAATTTTGAGACCTTCCATTCAACAAATCGCTAAAGAACATCTTCGTTTGCACCCTTATAAGATGGTTGTCGTGCAACAATTGACACCACACGGTTTTGAAGCCAGGACACTTGCTATTGAAAACATGCTTGCCGCATTGCCTAGAAACGGTATAGTTTTCTTTTCTGACGAGGCACATTTCTACCTTAGTGGATGTGTAAATAAGCAGAGTAAGCCGTATTGGAGTGATACGAATCCCAGGGAACTCCACCAGAGGCCTCTGCACTCTGACAGGGTGACAGTCTGGTGTTTCAGTCACGTCCGCATGTTATCTGACCGTGATCCAGGGTTTGTTCTTGCATCAGTTGGAAGGGATAGAGCTGGAAGATGTCTTGTTTCAGCAGGATGGGGCCACAGCCCACACCGCAAAAATTTGCATGGCGTTTTTGCAAGACAAATTCCCCGGGCGCCTCATCTCCCTAAAAGGCGATTTACACTGGCCAGCGCGGTCTCCTGATTTGGCCCTTTGTGATTTTTTCCTGTGGTATATCTAAAATTTCTTGGTTTACAACGATTGTCCCAGAACCTTGGAAGCCCTCAAAAACAACCTTCGAGACCAAATCACAAAAATTCCTCTGTAAATGCTTCAAAGAGTGCACGAAAAATTCAGAAAAATACTAATTCATTGTTTGGATTGTGACGGGCGCCATTTGCCCGATACATTGTTCAAAACCACGTGAATTTAAATTTCCATTGTTAATGAAACAGGAAAAAATAAAAAAATTGTTCATTTCATAATAGTCTTCTTTTTTCTTCATCTTGAAGTCCATGCGTCTGCCGCACGCCACCCTGGATAAGCGTCTAAATACGATGCGGTGGTGACGCTTTACACCACGCAGTGCACGTATTATTGCATGAACGTCGATACAGGTCATTGACTGCTTGATGCTTTCAACACATCGATGCTGGCAATGGCGCTGTGGGTTTGTTGTGACAGTGGTTCAGCGGGTGCGATCGGCTATGCTGCGAACGCATTTTCGTTCTGCGCGCTTGTGATGTGGGTTAGTTTAGGTGTGTGATGGCGTGCTTGCTACTTTTACATCTGTCACCGGAAGTGATGGAGTGTGTCACCCATGGTGCTCATCACGTGAAAGGGGTAAGGTGGGCAGTTGTTTGCTGATGTCTTGCCCCTTGCTGGCGCATTGCTGCAGGTGCATAAGGGCTGCGAACCTGTGCCTTGCTGCTCGGCTCAGCTGCATCGCCCTTCCCTGCCCGGGCATAATAAACGCACGGCACGCTTATTAAAAATAATCAAGTATACTAACTCTTGCATATTGACATTTATTTGCAGATGTCATAGTGTTTATTGGGGTTCGCCGCTATCGAACACAACAGGGTCAGCCCTTCTGTCCCACAAAATGCTGATTGCACCTGACCTCGACGATCTGCAACGGGTTTACTCCCGTGTGGAAGTCTTGAAAATGGTTAGCGACAATCCGGGGATCGTGTGGGTGGAGCTCGGGTCTCACTGTGTCTGGCCTTCTTCAACTTCTGTGCTGGGTGAGAACAAGTTCGTGAATCCGATCTCGGCATGGTCAAAGAGGTAACCTGCTGGCTGGGATGTGCCGCGATGGTCCGATGGAAAGCTGCAACCGGTCAGCATGGAGTGTTGCAGAATGCCCTGTCAGGAGGAATTCCCACAGCTCCCATTGCCGTTTGTGGAATGGCCTCCAGCTAGATGGGTCTGCAACGACACCATTGCACCGGCATTTCTGCATGACTCCGTTGATGAAGATATCAGCGCCATGGACACCACTCAGGCGGAGAGCGAGAAGTAAGCAGACACAGATTTTCCAACGGCCCTGCCAAAGATCGTCCTGATGTCACCGTACCCACCCATTAAGAGGATGTAGGGCCTCCCTATGGTGGAAACTGGTATCAACGAATATGGTCGAAGGATGTGGCACCAGCAGAAATATCCTGTGATCAAAACACTGGGAGACCAAGCAATTAGCCACAGCACCGGCAATGAAGTACGCTCTGCGGTCGGACCAAATTTCGCAAACTCTTCCTGGTCCTGCGGGAGACAGGGCACCGATGCGCCAGTGGCAAAGACACGGTTGGAAAAGGAGTGGAAACCCGCCACCCAATTCCCCTTGCCGTACCAATCGCCATGCAGACCACAAATTCGGACACACAGGGAGCGTCGGTTGGCAGGCCGCCCACCTCATCGAGGGTGACGCGTCGACCCTTGTCGCGCTTCTTGGTTGAAAGGCTTTCTCTGCAGGCCGATTCCAGGACAGCCCGCAAGAGCACCGGATAACTGCTCAAGCTCGACCTCACAGGCAGAGGGGTCGAGCAAGCCGCGGCAGTATTTTTTATCACTTCCCGTGCCAGGGCAGGTCGTGACCCTTGCTTGGACCGAGTATGCCAAGCCGGTCCACAAGGCGAACCTCCTGAAGAAAGGGAGATCAATAGGGAAGGTGGTTGAGACGCTCCCGTTATCTCAGCGTAATCAGAGCACACCCCCTACGCACATTCCCAGTTCAACATCGAGGCGATCGATTTTGGCCAAGCTAGCTGAATGGCCACAAGACCCACCAGCGAAAGTGCCACGCCGGGACGAATCGCGAGGGTCGGAGCAAAACCTCAGATTCTCGGCGGGGCACACATAAGCCTAAGTCTCTGTCCCGAGATCAGGAAATAGGCCAGGAGTCCAGTGCCACAGACCTCCCATTCGTGGTTGTAAAACCATGGGTGACCCTGCTAGGCAACCGTACTGTGCATCCCTACCCCAATGGATGCAAAGATGTGGTAACCTCCACACCCCAGCTATAGACCCAACGGGGAAAGAGAACAGTTCGTTCTGAGGAGGAACAGGCAGTTCCGCGGAACTGCTCTAGGGCCACAACTGCTACCTAGATGGATGGTGACGCCGGCCTATGCCTCAACGCCCGCTAGGAGATGCGGTGCTGTTCACTCAGCTTACTTTGATGGCTTTCACCAGGCATGTCCGCATCAATAAGTGGGTGAAAAAGCGCCACTAATTGTTGCTGCACTGCCGATAGGGCCTGATGGGGAAGGACAGGTTCCGCTGCAGCGGGCGCCTCTGGCAAGCAGCTTGGTGGCTCAGGGGGTGTCCACGGGTGAACAAGTCCCTCTACAGTTGGCTCTGGATCCTTTCCGACCTTGCGTCCACTTTGCGACTTCCTGTACACTTAGCCTCCGAGGTTGTCCTGATGCCCCTGCCTCCGACCCAATCCATCACGCAATGTACACTGGCACCCTTATAGACCTAATAGATGAGCAGTTATCTGGTGATTCTGGTGGGTCTGCGTCTACGAACCTCTTTCCAACCCAGTCGGGTCGGGTGGCTCCAGAGTATCAGGAGTGAGCACTGCTGCTGTTGGCGCCTATTGCCCCAGTCAGGCAGGTATCTCTTGGTCCCGCCCACACTGAACCGGAGGACCTATGGCTGGAGGCCCTTGTCAGTCACCAAAACACTGACGTGTCAGAGCGTGAGTTGAATCCGGAGGAGGACTCTGCTTTGCTGGAGTTAGATCTGGTCTCCTACTCAGAAGACGGCCCTCGGATGAGAACACGCTACTCGGCTCTTAGGTTGCTCAGTTTTGTTGTTCCCTAAAATGGGGTGGCCCTGAACTCGGTGGGTGAAGTTAGTGCACTGTTATGTGGTGACAGCACATCACAGTTTGGTGAGACAGACTTCTGGTAAAATTGGCCTCGGCCCCATGATGTTTTGGCCACTCTGTGTCAACGACCCTGGGATGTGCTTTCCCACTTGTCTGGCCTTTCTGAGTGTGCTTTTGCCACTCCAACACCGGGTTCATGGTCCCTTTTGTGTACCCTTCCTGTTCCTGTTCCGAATTCATGAACCTGTCCTCCTCCTATACCTTTTTGTTTTTCCTCCACCCTGCACCAAACTACTGGTTTCCGCCAAGGCACCTGCCCCCGCAAAGCCCTGCGGTAGGGAATGTTTACGGACTGTAGTCGGTGTGGTTTCCTCAATTTACCTCCTATTTCCTTCCCTTTGTTACACTCTCGTCCGTTGGCCACTGGTCCCGGGTGGATCTTCTGTGTGTTGACACTTAAGACCGCTTGGGCCACCCTAGTTCTCTGGCTCTGGTTCCGCCGACTTGGTCGCTTCAGACCTGGACTGGTACTGGGGCGTAGCAGGGTCGCGGAGGTCGCATCCACAGCAGGCTCGGCACAAGAGTGGATGGATAGAAGCTTTAACTTTGTTACTCGGCGTGTGTTCGGTGGGACCGGCTGCTTTGCTCTGTGTTTATTGCAAGCATCGGGGCAACCCAGCTTTGTATATGTGTTTGTACCTTATGATTCGCTGGCGGGTTCTCTTTTGAAGCCTAACTGGATTTTTTGCTTGTATTTCTTTTCCCACTAGGTGTCGGGTTACCGAGTGGTGGTTGTTTTTGACGTAATGACGGTAACCGATTCGCGTCTTTGTTAAGAGGGAGTAGATAGAAAGGGGGATTAGAATCACACACAAAACAAACTTACAACAATATATAAACCATCTTATTCACCTGCAAGTTGTCACTCCGAACTTGTTCAAAAATAAATAAATAATATCAACACACAAAAATTCTCTCCAAAAAAACAAATAAACAATCAAACAAACCGCAAACTAGCCCCTCTTAACACATTTTTGGTTTTTGTCTTTTTTCCTTTATTTATATTTTCTTTTCTTTTATTCCCCCCCCCTATTTACTCTGGTTTTGTCGTCTCTTCTAACACCTTTAATCTTTCTTGAAGATTCATTAGGTCCACTACACCTTCCCCACTATCTGCTAGCATTTTTAGGTACCTTTTCTCCCCATTTCCGTGCGCTTCCACCAAATGTCTCATTGTCTCTATCTCTTTATCACACCGGCCTTGCAGCGCCCAATACCCAAGACAAAGTGAGAGGTCGTTGACCTCGACCTGAAGGTTATGTTGGCATTAGAAATGCCAACACCTATCAGGTTGGCACATGTTGATAGTGACCCAAGGCCGCAATGCATCTTGAGTCACAAACAACAGGCGCGGTCTAGCTACTCAGAGACCCGGGGGGTTTGGTCCCCCCGGAGCTCGCCATTGGCAAGGCCACTGAGTAAAGGTGGCCGTTATCACGGCCACAACCAGCACCTCCTTTTATATGACCTATAAAAAGAGATGCAGAAGCTTGATTCTTCACTCTCTGCCTGTCACAGTCAGGCTGTAGGTATATTGCAGATTCTCATGGAGTCTCTCTTTAGACTTAGAGGATTGAGTGCAAACTCTCCTCCCTACTCAGTAAAAGGACACCAATTGGGTTCTAAGCAACTGCTTTTCAGTGAGGTTTTACTTTGAGAGGCCAGTATTTATAATCTACAGCGACACAATGTTACATCTTAGGTCTGCCAGGCCCAAGTGGGTGATATTGTAGTGAGCAAATTCCTGGGGTGAATAGGCATCCACACTCCTCATGGTAGGAAGTAGCCACAAGGGCTACGATTTATGGTCCCATGCTACAGTCCAGTACCATAGAAGACACCTCTTACAGTCGTGGTATAAATATTCAGTGGCAAGGGCTACGATCTACAGTCCCTAGCTAAGGATTATTCCAGCATCACAGAACATACTCAGAGTGTATAATGTGTTTCAAACCAACATATAATCCTCAAATATTGGTCACCTTTTTAGCTCGAGCGATCTATTTGCACATTAGTGGAATAAACAAGGTCCTCTAAAATCTTTAGGTTGCAAACCTGCAACGTGGCAGTTGTTTATGTTTTTTATCTACTATTTAAGAGCTGATATACATCTATTTTCAATGGTACGTAGTGCGACTATGATGTGGAAATAAAATACAGTTGTTACAAGAACAGTTGCAGTGTTGTTTCCACATTATTTTGTGCGTAACGTAACATTGGGGATGTTACGATGCGGTGAGCAACAGTGAAGGTAGACACAGACTTGAAAACACAATTTCTTTAATCTAGAGTTTCCTGCATGGGAGGTGAGAGGGAAAAAGACAGATTGGACGCTGCCAGGATTTTCTCCTAGAGGTGGGCTCTGTGAGGCCAAAAGATTGCTGCAGGAGGCCGCTCTCTATCTGAATATTCAGTGTGAGATGTGCCTCTTTTATGCAGAAAAATACAATAGGAGGCTGGCCCAAAAGGATTAGCTGTAATGTTGAAAAGGATGTGGTTCGGGCCAGGTGCGATATTGGACAAAGAAATGAAGACAGCACCACAGGTGGGAAATGTGGATATTAGCTCGGGGGCTGAGGCGACAGCTTCCTCTCTATGCAGAATGGGACAGGACAGTAATGGCGGCTGTACAAGATAGCGGCCTTATGACGCTTTGGTTACCGGAGTTGCGCTACACATGGTGAACAAGTGGTGGTGGCGCTCGGTGGCCGTGTTGTGTACTAAACCGTTACATTGTAAGTATAGAGAGTTAACCTAGAAACAGTAAGTCACTGCGCTTGTATCTATCGATTTTCTACACTGTTTATAATGTTGATATGTAACTAGACACTAATAAACAACATATTTATAGTTTGCCTGGTATATCAGCGTCCTACTTGTTCGATATGTAGCCATAATTACGTTTGCCGCGCACATAAATGAAACTACAATAGGACAAAAGAATGAAGACAGAGGCGTGGCTTATTTTCTTAGTCTCTGCCACCAACAGGAATAGCAGCCATAGACAAGTAAGATGCCGAAGTGGATTGCTTTTTCCTGGATTTCTGATTTGTAGTGTGATTGCCACTATACCATATTTTTTGAATATACGCACATGCGAGTACGAAGCGAAAAATTCGGGATTTGTGTACTGTAATAAAAACTGGATAATGCGCAGTATTTTGTTTGTATTGGGCTAGGTGAGTAAGGGAATAAAGATCGGTGACACACAGCTGCTATTTTAACTTAGGTCGTGTGGCTCAAAAACACCAGACAGTATTAATCCATCCAGGTTCAATGCGATATAGGTTGAAATTAGGCCACACCTCTGTGTCTTCATTGTTTGGTCCTATTGTACATGCGTTTATAATATCGGGAAGGGGTGGGGCCTAAGTTCGTTAACGGATGAATAGCGGCAAAAGGCCCTTATATTCAAATGTAGAAATAATCCAGAGCAGTGTTTCGGTGGTAAGAGCAACATAACATTTGAAATAATCATAACCGTTACGGTGAGGCAAGGCCTTGTACCCCTTCCCCTCCAATGGGCACACCAGGTTTATGTATGACCCTCACAGGTATAAAAATTGATACTTTTTGTTTTTTTTCTGCACGTTGTTAGCTGTTTCTGGTGTTTTTCAGTACGCTGAGTTCGAAAATGTTAAGATTTTCCCTCTATCATGTAAGGATTTTTTGCAATTTGGAAATGAGGGTTTATAATATTCACATAACACATATAAAAGTTTAGCATCACTTTAATTCCAAAACATATGAGATCAAGGTGAACTTACATATTATTCAAGAAATCATGTTTGCAAATTTATATTGTATCGTCAAAGATCTTCATAATACCTAATTTTCTTGCCGTGTCATGGCGCAATGAAACTCGTTATGTAAACCAGTTGCCCTTGAGTTGTTAATAACTGCATTGTGCAAGTAGTCACATGGTCCGATAGTCTATAATAAAAGCAGGCAACTGTCGAAGAAAAGACAGTTACCTGGCCGCGATTTTGTTCGAGCACACATTGTCTCTCTATTCCTCTCCGACACGACATTTTTGGCGACGAGGATCTCAGCAAAATGGAGTCCTTTGGTGCACCTCCACTACCGCCATTCAATATCTCCACTGACATTGCAGCCATCGCACAGCAATGGGAACGATGGCAGGCCAGATTCAACAACTACCTTGTTGCAGTGAACATTTCTGACCCTAAGCGGAAAAAGGCTATGCTCTTCCATTACGCTGGAGAACACGTCCATGATGTTTATACAACCTTGGCTGCTGCTGCTGTGACCGGTGGGGAACCAACAAAGTCTGATCCAGGTGTCGACGACTATACAGCGGCTGCTGACATGCTTTCTGCGTACTTTTGTCCAAAACGGAATATAGACTACGAATCATACTGCTTTCGACAGTGCCAACAACGCGAAGAAGAAACTCTGGCGCAATTCTGCACACGACTCCGCACGCTAGCTCCGAACTGCGAGTTCACCGATACTGACCGAGAGATAAAGATGCAGATAATCACCGCAACCAGGTATACTCAGCTAAGACGCAGGGCACTCCGCGAAGACCGCTTGACCCTCTCCAGATTGCTAGAAATCGGCTTGGCCATGGAGGCATGGGAAATACAGGCCCTCAATATCGAACACGCATTGTCTGCACCCACGCAACAAGCCGAAGTACTTCGTCTTCAGGCAACAGAGTTCAGAAGTCACCAGACGAAGCCGAAACGAGCCGCAAGCCTCAACATTGCTGCTTGCAGAAATTGTGGTCTCACGTGGCCGCACGATGCCGGCCGCGAAAATTGCCCAGCCAACAACGTTTCCTGTCGGCTGTGCAATAAAACAGGCCACTACGCTAGAGTTTGCCAGTCCACGAGGTCTTCGACCAGGAAACCTCGCAGACCCCGACGCCCCTCGGTGCGCCAACAAGCTGCGACTCTCCGGAATGCTACATCAGATTCGTCTGTCGAAGAGTGTGTGGCTGTCCTGCAGGTTAAACGGCAAGACACCAGATTCCAGCGCGCTCCGAGTGCGATGTTATTTATCAATGGCGTTCCCCTGCAAGCAACTATAGACTCCGGTGCCACCATCAACGTCATCGACGAAAAAGCGTATCGATCTGGTCCGCGGTGGCCACTACAGCCTACGTCCACCCGGGTTTTCCCTTACGGGAGTACACGCCCCCTGGTGCTCCTAGGGAAGTTTGAAGCCACACGGTAACCCGAAGACAGGTCGGCCAGCGTTACCTCTACGGCCTACGTAGCACAAGGACATTCTGGATGCTTACTATGCTTCCAAACAGCGCGCGACTTGGAACTGTTACACATTGCACAGTCGATGATGCCCCCTCGGGAAGGCTACAAAGAGGACATCCAAAGGCGATACCCTACTCTTTGTCAAGGAGTAGGAAAACTCAAGAAGGTGCTAATCCAGCTACACGCTGACCCAAACGTGGCCCCCCAGGCACAGTACCATCGACAGGTGCCGTTTCACTTGCGTGACGCAAGTGAAACGGCAGAAGTCATCGAAAAAGCCATCGGCCCGACACCTTGGGTCTCCCCTATCACCTTCGTACCCAAGAAAGATACAGGTGACCTGCGTTTGTGTGTGAACATGTGCTCCACCAATAAAGCTATCAGCAGAAAAAGACCCGTGATGCCCACACTCGACGACATCTTATACGCCTTGAACGGCGCCACTGTATTCAGCAAGCTTGATCTGAAAGACGGTTACCATCAGCTCGTACTGCACCCGGCCTCCAGGATTTTGACTACATTTTCGACGCATGTCGGACTCTTTTGATTTAAGCGGCTGAATTTCGGTGTGTGCACCGCCGCCGAAATCTTTCAGGGTGCGATTCGGCAGGTACTGGTTGGGCTTCACAACGTCATGAATCTCAGTGACGATATCTTCGTCTTCAGGAAAAATCAGCAGCAACACAATTGCGCAATACATGCCGTACTGCGACGCCTGCAGGACAACGGTCTCACGTTAAACATGAAAAAGTGTGTTCTCGAAAAAAGAAATAACTTTTTTTGGACACGTGTTCTCATCGTCAGGTGTTCGCCCAGATCCTGCGAAGATCGCTGCCATACAACGCCTTTCTGCCCCACGGAACATTGCCGAACTGCGTAGCTTCCTCGGCATGGTAACGTACTGCGAGAGATTTATCCGCAACTTGGCCAATCACACTCACGTGCTGCGGTAGCTACTCGTACATGATTCCGACTGGCAATGGACTAACGCCCATGAGCAAGTGATCGCACGTCTCAAAGCTGCTATCCAGGCAGACGCGTTACTACACCCATACGACATTAGGAAGATGACGCACCCGACCGCCGACGCCAGCTCGGTCGTTTCGGAGCCCTCTTGTCCCAAAAGGGAACGCAAGAACCACCACGACCCCTCGCCTGCGCCAGTAGAGCACTCACCCTCGTAGAGCAACGCTATTCCCGGATTGAAAAAAACTACTCGCCATACGATGGGCAGTTCAACATTTTCAGCTTTACTTCTACGGGACACGATTTGTTGTGGAGACCGACCAAAAACCACTCCTCACAATTCTACGGAATACCCTGTCACGACCTTCCGCCAGGATCGAACGGTGGTTGCTGTGGCTGCAACAGTATAGATTCGAGGTAAAGAACATTTCTGGAACAATGAACCCCACGGATTGTCTTTCACGCCAGCCAAGCTCTGCTCTTCTCTCGGACCCTAATGCAAGCAATCACGCAGAAGAGTATGTGAATTTTGTTACGCAACAAACGCGATTCCATCTGCGAATACCGAAGAGTTGGCCCAAGCAGTCACGGAAGACCCGATCCTTTGTTTGGTAATGCACGCTCTCGAGACCGGACGATGGCCAAAAGACGAACCGGACTTACGAACATATCGCCAGATAGAAGACAGCCTCTCCGTCGGCAGGACCCTTCCTCTACTGCTACGACAGCGACGTTTCGTCATCCCCACGGTGCTACAATGGCACGTAGTCCAACTAGCGCACGAAGCCCATTTGAGTATGACGAATACGAAACGGCTACTCCGGGACAAAGTGTGGTTTTCCGGAATGGATGCTCTATTCGAGCGAGAAATCGGACGGTGCCTAGCATTTCTAGCTACTTCAAGTCCACCGAAACCTGCGCCTCGCACGATGAGCAAACTACATGTGGGTCCCTGGCAAGCCCTACGAAGTGACTGCTAGTGATCATCGACGAATATTCACGCTTCCCTGTGGTGCGAGTCGTCCCCTCAACCACGTGCGCCAACACTCAGAACGTGCTAAGCGAAATCTTCGCTGACTACGGGACCCCGCATAAGCTCAGAACGGACAGGGGACCTTTTGTTTAACAGCTCTGACTTCAAGCGTTTTTCCGAAGTAAAAGGTTTCAAACACCGGCGCGTTACGCCACTGTGGGCGCAGGCAAACAGGCTAGCTGAACGGTTCTTGGCCAGTTTGAGGAAAATGGCTCGAACCTCGCTCTTGGATGGAGGGCCGTGGCACCGGCATCTACAAGCGTTCCTGAAAAATTACCATGCCACCCCCCCCCACCTAACCACGGGCCGCAGCCCGGCCACCATGTTGAGAGGATATTCCATGAAAACGAAGATTCCCGAACCAGCAACCTTCTCTCTCCATAGACAGTCGTGTACGCAAAGTAGATCAGAGGAGAAAAACCCAGATGAAAGAATATGCTGAGGATAGATGAGGCGCTAAACATGTAAAGCTTCATGTCGGTGATCGCGTGCTAGTGCGGCAACGTCAAAAGTCGAAGATGGCCTCGACTTACAGCCCACACCCGTTT
>WWPM01019271.1:0-10149 GCA_023279145.1 Glomeris maerens | reverse complement strand
AGCAGTACAAGTTCGTAAAAATTGCCTACGGCTAATTATATAATTGCACAATTTCACATAAATCACAGCTTCCATTTTATTTTATTCCTCCCCCTTTTCCTGTTATCGTTTCCCTGAACATTTTTTTCATCTGTATTCAAGATTGCAATTTACGATATTGGCTTGGGTGACGTCACAGATATGTAGCATATGGCATCACCAGAATCGATTGGTTATTACATGAAAGGGCCGCAGACGCGTACAGACAAGAACTCATGAAATTGCATGCGCAATATTGAAAAAGCCATCAAAATCGCGGAAAAAACCTCTTTGCCTACATATAAAACGAGACGTGCTCGTCGTATAACGAGGTCGGCCATGTTTTACACACCAGGGGGCGCAGCGTCAGGGCCTCCCAGCCGCAGGTCATAATTAAACCAAGAAATACTGTAACTACAATAAGAAAAAACATCTCAGCTGGGGGAACAAGAGTTATAAAAAGAAGACTATACACATTTCTTCTAGCAGCCGCCATTTTAGGGGCATTTACTGAGACTTGTAAAACATTGTAAAGATTGAAAAAACCAGACAAAATATGCAAATGAAATTAACTCACATTTTATAGTGCATAAAAATGAGGGTATCTGTGTATTTTCAATAGCCAAAAATGGTAAACAACCAATTATTATTAGACTCTTGCAATTGACTTCTGGCTAGACCAATAAACGTTGCATGGTAACAAACTACATTAATTTTTGCTAATCTAACATAACATCAGTAACTTTGTACATGTAAAAAATTACACTTATGAATGCATTAAGAATTGCAATGTAGGTTTGTACAGTACATTACAAAACCCTTTGGTCTGTATAGAATATAATTAATGTATTAATTTAATTATCGATAACAACTGAAATATGAAATCACGGTAAAAGATAACAATAATGTTACCCTAAATGAAGCTGGGATTTTATAAACGCAATGTCCACAATATCACTTATGAATTTCTAACCCATCTGTTAAATTTAATTTCAACATCATATAATACTTTGGCAGACAAGATTTTTCATTATTGCTGCGCAATTCAGCTAAAACATTCCTGCTAAATATGCCAAAATCATGACAGTGAAAGTGTGCCAAAAATTTGGCCTTAGCCCCCATTCAACAATATCATTTCTTTTCTTATTTTGTATACTATGACAAATCAATATTAAGCAAATCTATATGAAATTTCATTTTTTGCATATGGAGCAATACCAACATTTTAATATGCATTTCAATCCCTGAAAATCTTCTCACATTGTACTAACTTCTGGGTAATTTTATAGCCAATATTTCCGGAATATGAATGCCAGATGTTTGTCACTCGTAAACCAGGTGACGTAACACTTCCGATAATATAATGTGGTCTCTTGATTTCGACGAATTTGATTCATTGTACAATTCGCAAACCACAATGTATAGCAGAACACGATGACGTCACCTGTTACATGACTGTCACGCGTGCAACACACGCCTACAATACCTTTTTAACATATTTTTTGAAGGGATACTGTTGCAAAGTTGAGCAACAACGAAAGGAGTATATTAGTGCCCTGTTCGGTCAATAAACTCAACACCCACTAGATTCCTGACGAGATTAGTAGTTACTGTACTTTTTTTGAAAAGAGCAAGTCTTTGCATGCAACTTTCACCAATGGACGGATGCTGATATGACAAATAACAGCAATAAATAACTGAAGCTAATCAATACACATCACGATATTTTCAAACTATGTAATTCGTATACGTTATTTAGAAGCAAACTTCAAACTGTTATGTTGTAGGCATCTTTTCAAGATGGCACCCGGCCACAAAATCATGTGGCTTTCAGACAAAGGAGAGGAAACGCTGGTTATTCAGCTTTTAAGACTCTCCCATGTTGACATGATAATAAATTAAAAAGAAGCTACAATTGTAACAATTGTCTGTGTCTGAGACATACGCATATGGGTGTATGGAATAACGCCTTTCACTTTTTCATTTCAAGGCGCCATTTTCCCCTGGTTTATGGGGGTAAAAAATGCATTTTTCAACCTGTACGTGTTGTCTTTGTTTCCCTTTGCAGTGGAAAGAAAAAGTATAAGTAGGATAAGATGAAGAAGGGTGAGGTGAGGGGTTGGGAAGGTTACAAAGGTAGACACCACACAAGAGAGGTTGGTGGTTCCCCTGGTCGTAGCCAATTGCCATAGCATAGGGGCCAATGGCATTTGCCAGCAATAATAACAGGCAAAACTATGGCACATCAACCCATGTCTGTTCATCAGCTGCGTCCTGCAATGTTAACGAACTCGTCTAAGGTTATTTGATATCGGCCTTGAGAAATTTAGCCAACCAAAAACAGCTTCGATCATCCGTAAACAGCATTAACATGACCTATTCATAATTCTCGTAATTAACGCATAAACTATGAAGCAAATATATAATTTCAGTTCAGGGACTTGTTAATGTTTTTTTTTCCCCATCCATCCTTATTCCCTTTAAATTTCAAGAACATTCGAATTACATTATTCAAATTTATTTCAAAACCAGATCACTTCACTTTTTATTGAGCACTTTCACCAACCTCTACTCACTTCTCAAATTGTTAACTTTTAATATCTTTATACATGTTTCTGGAAACGGTTTTCATTTATTGATTTGTTCATCACAGATATTTGTAAAACTTCTGCAGTATTTTGATGGTTTCTTGGCCAGACTGAGTGAGACAAGCTCTAGGATTACAAAACAGGTGCCCCACTTTTATTACCCCCATTGCTCATCAGCTGGCTGGGCCCCAGTGACGTCACTGTCTGGGGGTCTCTCCAAGGTCTCCCCCCCCTTCATGAATGCTTTTGCCCCCTGGGGTCAGACAGACACTCGGTCTTGTGCAGTACTGAAAAATTCCTGCACTGTCAGCCATCTTGAAAAGGAAACAACAGGTCTTGGCGTGACGTCACAGTCACATTGGCACTTTTCTGGCCAAGTTCTTGCAAAGAAAAAGCAACGCGTATTTTGCCATCTTTTCACGCTGGATGGAGGCGACCCCTATGGCTATGTGCATGTCACGTGACACTGTTGCCAACCTCAGTTTTACTGTAGCCCATTGGCGAATCGATCTTGCCAATCGTTAAGCTCGGCAACACGGTCACCTATGTATGTTGCCTCTGCCATATTAGACGGCCATTTTGCATTTTAGTGCACTTTCTGGTAACGTTTGTAGGTTTCCTCCCATCATGCATGTTCAAACTTGTACTTCTTCCATCATATCAAATATAAATCTCATTTGTATTCAAACCACAATACCACCTCAAAAAGAAACCCCAACTCGATCGATTATGTGTAATCCCCTGTAAGTGTTCAGTAAACTCCATAAGCAACCTACGTATAGTCTTCTTTGCAAATTTATTGCACTTGTTTTGCACAATGTATGTGCACGAATATTCCGCAAAACCTTTCCAGAATTCTAATATGAAATCTTTCTCCACGATTCAATTAATCCCATGAGGTCATCGTATTGCGCTCTTTTACAATAGGTACACTTCGCGCAAAAAATCGGTTATCTCGGTTTTCACACGTTCAATAAAAAGTAACACAGATAAAATAAAATACACAGCTGCATGGCTTGCAATACAAATAAAACGCATAGAATTGAGAGAGTGAGCTACATCAAACCGTTTCCGGTCGAGTTAACAGCAACAACACAGAAAATCAGACCTACATTTTTGCCCATGCATTTCATATGTACAACATGTAACCTTAAATTGAAAACTGGAACAAAATCGAGTTGCATGCAACTTGTGAAATTCAAGCTGCGAACACGATTCTGTTATTGGATTAACAGGCAGGTGCCATAAAACCGAATCACGTATGCACAAAAATGACGTCACAACCTTCCAACGCTTCATTTTAGCACAACTTAGGTTTTCATACCAATGCAGATACGATATCATCTTCATTCTTTTTAGTGTGCAACTTCCTGGCAGCACTTTTCGTATTTGACTAGTAGATCCAAATTGCTATCTACGTTTTTCACCTCTGATACTAATAAGAGTAGTTGGGGATTGCATTTAGAAGTTGGAAACATTCCCCATTATAGGTCTACCTACTCACCTTTTCGTTGTTGGTTCTACATTTAGTGAATTATGAACATGCAAGTCAATAAATACACGTTTGATTTTTAATTTCACTAAAATGTATAATATTTAAAAAAAAACCCATGAACCAAATTTGGAACTTCGCAAAAAAAAAAACAGATTACGTGCAATTCAGTTCAAGGAGAAATATTCAATATGTGCACATACACAATGGGATACCAATCCTCATTTTTCCCCTCGATTAAAAAAAAACAGCAATATAATTCTTATTTCTCAAGGAATGGAGGAAATTTTGTAAGAAAAAACACGAAGAAACTGAAAAATTCCGGGCCATTTCCCTACAAAAAGTTTGAATACAATTGTAGAAATTATCCTTGTTCTATTGAAACGATAATTTGGATGTTGAGTTTGAGCTTTGTGTAACATTCCTCTAGATTTAGATGATCAATCATTACTGATAAAAATTTCCAGTTGTTATAGATGACATTCAGTTCATTGTCATGGCTAGAATCTTAGAAAAAATGTTATCAGGGGTTAAAAGACAAAGATTAAATCAAAATACCCCTAACAACGATCTCCGATTTCCCCTGCAACCTTTCGCACAATTACTTAATTAAATAAATAATTGCTGGGAACTTCAAAAACATTGGCAAGTATCTAAATCAAACTTCGGTTCATAATGTAATTTTAACCAAACCCACAGCTGAATTGAAATAAGAATAGATACGTGCGAAAACAATACACATGAACACTTTTGTTGTCACAGCATTGTGAAGAAATGTTGCCAGGTACCTACAGGGTTGGGCCAGTGTGCAACTCCACAATAAACCAAGAATAAACCGTCTCACCTGCTTCAAAACAGGTTAACAACAACAAAATGCAAGCAACCAATAGTGATAGAAAGCAATTGTTTGGGACGTGCAATCAGGTTCCCTCGAGAATTTATTTTGAAAAGCAAGCAAGCAAGCAGCTGATGCCATCCTACATCTTGCACAAACCAGACTCCATTTGCACATTTGTGCGGTAATAAAACATCAGACAATCTCAAAAACCATTGCTGGCATATAGAGGTGTATGTGCCCAAAATACACAATCATGTTTGTATGCAATGGCACGATTCTGAGACCCTTTTAAACTACAGGCCCAAATAAATTGCCTTTCTATTTCCCACATTTAAATAATTCAAATCTCGCATTCTGTTTGACAAATGCAGACATTTTATTATAAAACCCGGGTATCGATTCGCAAAAAATGGGTTCATAAACTAGCTATCATTTTTATTTATTGCACCAAAGCACAATTTTACTTCCGAAAGATTTTCAGTTTCTCGAAAGACTAAAGTGTCATCTTCATAATACTTATTTGATGTTTTATGCAGACAGCTGACGAGTTTATCTTCACGTGAAAATCATGACACCAAGAGAAAAAAAAAGTAGCGATTCGTCCCAATTTGCTGCAGTTTAAAGTTACATTGTGAATAGCAGTTGTGCAAATGAACTTTACTCGACAATATAAAAAGATAACGCCATACGTTGTACACTTGTAATTTTTTTTTGGCCACAGACATTCTAAGAAATGCAGAAGTAAACATACAAATACGGCACTGCGTAATCGGAAAGTTAATTTGAATAGCTAAAATACGCATAGTAAACACAAATGCCAAAAACAGTGCATGCTCTTATTTGAATTGCAAAAACAGTTGAGTTCATTACATCCTTGTTGTTCATTTTCAATAAAAACAAATGTAACTAGCATTTGGTATCAATTTGTTTGAAAAAAACCCGTAACTTATCTAAAAATGAATTTTTTAAAGAAAACTGCAACAATACGAGTTGCTATAAAACGTTTTTAAATGATTTAGAAGCTTCTAAAAAATCAATACGGAAAGTAATTTTGTAAAACCTTTGAAATTATAAATACACAGTATTTCATGACTGTCACAAATAATTGAATTAAGCACAATTCCCCGGTTACGTGCTTGAACAACTTCCTAAATTGTTATCTACTTAGTAACACTTCCAAAATCTTATTTCAGTAACCGCCACAAAACCTTTCTAATTCCCTGATGTCGCAGGTTTTCTATATAGAAACAGCTGCTCCAACAAAGGTATAGATCAAATATTCCCTTCCCCTCAGTTCCAACTTCCTTTCGTTCAATTTCCTACATTGCCATATTGAATTTCCGAATAACAGAAGAGGAAAGAGAAAAAAATGAAAGAACTTATATTTCAGTGTCATCATCATTGTTGGCGGCCAAATGGCGAGCGGCGAATTAGGCGGCTGAACAAGGTCACATGCACATGTATAATCGTGAAACATGCAATTGCATCATGCGGGTTATTAAAAGGGACGGTTTTTTTGGGGCCGGCGGATGGGCATTAATAAAATTCGTTTAGCCATCGTTTCTATGCAATTATCGTGGAAGAAAGACGAGGGCGACAAGATTTATATCGTCGACTGTGACGTCATCAAACCAGCTCCAATGCCATCCTTGACAGATCGATTAGACATTTACCACACCAGCTATACGTACAACTACAACCTAAATCGATTGCCGACCTAGATCGTATATGAACAACTTCAATTTCCAATCATTCCACATATTCATTTCCATGTTAATAGGCAAATCACAAATATAGATCATTGCAACTCGCACCTTAAAAGGCCATTTTTGTCGGACAAAAAATACCCAAACTTCCTCTTGAAACTAATCTAACCTTTCACGCAGATGGGTCACAATTAGCATTATAGAGTCAATCCTTTTCGCCTCCAAACATGTATCCTGCCCATGACCCCGGATGTGGAAAAAAAGGTCATCCAACAAACAAAACCCACAACTGGAATAATTTTTTGCATCGGTAATTCCAGCAATAACAAATTGTACAGTTAATTTTAGTTTGCAACACACGCCAGCTGTTACATATAGAGGGGAAAGAAAAATGAAACGTTTTCGACGAGGAAAACCAGTCAAAAATTTCGTAATTCTACATGGAGAAAAAAAATGTTAGTCCTACCTTTGTCGGGCTTCATGACGCAATTTTCGCGATTTTCTCGCCCTAATTTCGCGATTTTGCGTCAATCTGAGCCTCGAAAATCATAGGTTTGATTGGATCCAGTTGCCACAGAGGTCTGATCGGCGAACAAACAGCCGTTTTCAAGCGCCGATCGCCGATACAGTCAACACGACACAAGCTAGGGCGTTGATCTACCGACACTCGAACAGCCTGGGAGCAAGTGACAAGCTCCGCCCATGCAGTGACGTCACCAACAGCTGTTTGGCCAACTGGTGCTCCACCAATCGACGGCGACCGACTGCAAAATTCGGCAACACATGTTTCGCCAGTGGCGCCATCTAGCGTGAAACAATCCAAACGTGCAAACAAATTTCGCATCCTCTCAAACATAAATGCATAGTTGCCTCATACTTTGAATGAATCATCAGATAAAACAGGGAAAATTACAGCATTTCCGTGTTAAACTATCCTCCCTATATAAAGGCCCTCCTCGAAATAAACGACCCACAAAGACACTAGCGTTTGAAATCATATCGATACGTACCGGTACACAAAGGCTACTGGGAACATACCTCCGAGGCCGGTTCTGCTTTTTAAAATATATTATAAGTACAGAGTTTCATGGTTGAATATACTTCCTCATGGATTAATTAAAACAATCAATTGATTATACATAACGAATCATCTCATGAAACAATGAAACGACAGGACGCGTTAATATCGTACCGGTTTACGAAATCGATATACGAAAGTCGAAGTGAAACTTAACCTTGCTGTCAGCTAGAATTATTAATTAAATTATCTTTATAATCGGAAAATAATCCGAAATGGCGCAATCTGAAGATGCATTAAGCGGTAGTAAAGAAATTTACATTGTATTTTATGTTCATAATTCCTTATTGGATTACAATTTCTACACAGATCTGTCTGACTCAACAAAAACAGAGGAACCTGTAACTGCTGAAAATGGAGTCCTTTCAAATGGTTATAAATGAAAGCAAGCCAACCACAAATGCATATACATTATGTTCATACAATATTCATAAAATATTTACCAGATTGACAGTGAAAAGTACAAATTAAACTATGGTATTTAATCAATGTCAATTGTTTCTAGGCAATTAACAGCAACTGTGGTTGTTTAATTGTGAATGAAAAAACAATATTTTATTTAACAAATTGTTCAATTGAAGTTTAAACTTCAATACATATATAGCTGCAAATGTGCCAATGTTTTGAACAATTATAGCTTCACTGATTGGCTGTATTTTTTTCACAGTAATGGGGCAAAATTTGGAGAGCATGATAATTGTGAGTGGCGATTGCGAATCATCTGGACCAAATAATGGAGATAATTTTGAGGGTATCTTGCATGCAAAATGTTATCATCTGCTCTTATTTAATTTAATTGCTCACATATAAATACTTGATCTTTTTATCTGCACAAGTATCATCACAACCCGAGACAGCAAAACGTCCTAAAGGTCCATTCTTACGCTTCGCACTTGCCAACAGAGAAAAGTACCAAGCATTGCACCCAAAACTGGTGCATCATCAATTAATTCGATTGATGGGCAAAGATTGGAAAAAATTATCTGATGATGAAAAAAAAACCTACAAGTATAAAAGTATTTTCTTTATACGTACCATGACCAACTGTCTTACTGGTGTAAATTTTGTTAAATGCAGCGACCAATTCCACGAGGAATTACTAGAGTACAAGAAATTAAATCCTGACAGACAGTACGCAAGTAGGGAAGTTGCAATTGTGAATGATGACAATTTGCAAGAAGGGAAAATGAGAAAACATCGGTTGAGACCGGAACCTCCTAAATTGCTTCCATTTGAGCCTATTGAAACTCCCAGGAAGAAAAGGAGAAAGGTGCGCATTTTATACAAATTCCTCATTTAATTATAAACCAACTGCGATTGCATTACACAGAATGTTGGCGAAGAACCACAACCTGAAACTTCCAAAACTCATACTATGTTTGACAGTGAAAGTTATGAAAGGTATTTCGACATGGCGTATTTACAAACTTCTATAACTTTCACTTAAGTGCTATTTTTCTAATGAAATTTGCTTGTTTAAAATTAATAGGTATGCAGAATCATGGCAGCACGCAACGCAAGGAAATACATTTAAGACCACTGCGTTTATGGACATCTTCAGGAAAGCAGATGCAGTTACTCGTAAAGCCATTGTTAAGGAAATGGCATGGGGAATATTTGAACATTTCTAACAAGTTGCTGTAAATTTCCTTGTGCATTGCATCTATTCTCAAATTTAATGACATGTTTTTGTGCATGTCATTCTACTTAATTGAATGCTATACGCGGTTACTACATTATTATTAGCATATACAACTTTTACTAGCTGTATAGGTGCATATGTAAGCTTGCAAAAGTGCAAATTGTATCAATTGTAGAAAATTGATTGTATTTGAATTAAAAACCTGAAAAATTTGTGCCATATTTCGTATTTTCTTCATATATATAATTCGGAAATACCAAGTAATGTAATGCCCAAAAAGGTTAAAAAATTTGATCATGACATATAGTTCAAATTATCTATGGCGCTGGGCATCTAGGCATCTGCTTGTAGAAGACAATGCTATTTGTGTGTTTTGCCGCTAGAGGGCAGCACTTCATTGCCGTTACTAAAGTCGGAAAGACAGGATGAAGACGGACTAGATCCTGTAAAGATCTGTGATTTTAACCCAAATATGGCAGCATTTACTAAAATAAAAGATCTAAGGACAGAAGAAAAAGAAATTCTTGACATACTGAAAGTGGCGAAAGAGCAACTAAACAAATTGAAGGTCAATACGAGTTAATTTTGCCCCGGCTTAGGAAAATTTTAGGCCATATATATTCATTTGATAAATTGTTCTTAATTTATAGATACAAGAACTGGAACTTATAAATCGTATTCGTGAAAAGAATGTCACTGCTGCAACAAAATGTACTCAATCTGAACCTTTTACAATAGTTCCTGTGCAAATGGTTTGTGTATATATTAAAAAGAAATTAATATATAT
>WWPM01019266.1:0-44320 GCA_023279145.1 Glomeris maerens | reverse complement strand
AAGCCATAGAAAGAAATCGAAACAATAGATGCCGCAGTTCTTTTGATGCCCAATATGATACTTAATTTGACACCCAATATGATCCTGCAGATTGAAAATTAAGTAACCCGATCCCCTCTTCACGAGCTATAATCCAATTGTATGTGATGAATTAAGTCTGCATGATACAGTTCAACTTGAGCACAATTAGCCAATCATATTTCATACATTAATAGACAATGCAAGGTAATTTCCTGCCAAAGTAGCTATTCAATATGTTACTTCCAACCCCTTTCAGAAAAGTTCAACATTTCAAAGGTTTTGATGATTAATACACAATTTCCATTTTTGATCAGAATCAACAATGATGGCTTAAATATTTTGTTTCAATGCACCAATAGTGAAAAATTGATATGAGACATTGCAAATTTAGCGTAAAACTCAGAAATAATGACTCAAATAAACTTAAAAAAACAGCTGCTAAATGAATTGCATAGCAGCAGAATTGTGGCATAAACAGTGTAAAATAATTGCAAATATCCCAGCCAAAATTCCAAGAAGTTGCTGCAGAAACGATAATCTTTACTGAAATAATCACCACATCATTTGGTTTCATGGATAGAGTGATCATAATGTAGTTGAAACATTGAGCACTACAATATATGCCTTTTTTAATGTCAATATTAATTTTTGAGAGTTTAAAGTTTTAGGCAGAAATAATTTAGCATTAATTCTCACAATGCAAACTTTTGTAAACTATTTCTAAATATGTATACATTTAGTCCAATTTCAACAACTAAACTTCTTTGGCAATCAAAAACGAAGTCAAAGTTCCAGGATCGATCTGGACAGATTCAGAAACATTAAGTCACCTATTATGCAAAAACAAAATTATAATGTAACATGAGCGTTTTCTTCTTTTTAAATAGAATCTGATTACAGTACAGAGAGGCAAATTCATTCATAGGCATCTAAACAAAGTCTATTGTATCCATGCAGTAGCAAGAGTATAACAATACACCGTGGGTAGGGCTATTCCTGTATGCAATATGGGTAGAAACAAGATCGTATGCGTATTTCAAAGAGCCTCAGACAATGCTGTACTATTACATAACATCCTGCATAAGATGTTCTGTGCTGCCGACGTCCATTGAAAACTTTTAAAAGCTTTCTTTGTATAATTTATTTATGTAATTAGTTGCTTTTTCAACGCCCACAAGCAACACTGATGCAGTTTCATATATTAATCCATTACAGATTTGGACGAAGTTCGGACAGAAGTTCTTTCCATGAAGAACCGAAGGTTATTTATTTTATCCGTTTTGCCATATAGAGAATTTATTTATAGTGAGACTTGTCTATAGCGTATTCACTGGTATTCTCATAATATATTAATTTAACACCATGTATAAGGGGCAGTTACATTATTTAAAGCAATATTACTTTGTACAGACATTCCCCTAAAACTCAAGAACAAAAACCTAGAATAAACAATATCAACTACTGTAACTGCGACCACACATCTTGTATCCAAGATCCAAACCACTTGTTCAACATTAAGATTCCTGAACAATAGGCTCACCCCTTTTTCAAATCAGGAAACGTTGGTCGTAGTTACAGTTATATTGAAAAGTGAAGCAAACAATATAAGAGAACACGTTTTTGGAGAGAGGTTCTATGTCTCTTTCATTATTTCTTCGAAATTTAGCAATATAAATAACAAAATGACTGTTGTGGCCACCATTAAGTGGAATTTTCAACACGAGGCTAATAAAATAAACTGAAAAATCAAGAATTCCAGTTATAAATTTTCATCGTCAACGAGTTTATTGGATTTAAAAGTTTCAAATATTTGCAACTGCAAAACAAATACGGCTCCATGGAGCAATTTCGCTAATTACGTAAATATTTCAACTAACAAGTAGCAATCTCCCAATGGAGATGTGCATACAAACAGTGCAAATGATTGATAAGGAAAATAAAGTTTTATAACTGGACAATTAACTCCAAAATGAATAAAAATTAAAAATTTAAAAAGCGATGTTTAAATCCAGTATAACCTTCACAATATTATACAACTTTACTGCTACCTTTGTAATTTACTTTGGTGTTAATTATGTGTTTCTAATAGGATGTGGCAGTCATTTTCCAAGAATACCTGGACAGTAACTACGAACAGTAATGCGTCTTCTTTGACATGCAGTCAAGTTAAAGCAGCAAAATGCCATCCAATTTTCAAAATATATCTGCAAGAAACATCTATCGCATTTATGTGTACCAGCTAATGAAATATAGCCAATCACAGATACTCTTCTTGTTAAGTTTTATTAGTGATGCGATATAACGAACGTATATACTGTGCCATGAGTTGTTGTGACAATTTCTAAAAAAATATATATCTCACAATGTTAGTTTATCACTTTAATAAAGCATCTTGTGTTCCTACAAAATAAAAATCATTTAATATTTAGAAATACTTTGTCATTTACTGTAATTTGTGTTAAGCGACATATGCACTATTGCTTGCAGCATTCAATCAATTTTGACACCAGAATCCTGATTTTAATAATCTTAGGTTATGGCAATTAAGTCAAAAACGACCAAATAGTTGCATAATCTGATTTAATTTCTAAGCAAATTCATATATTAAATATATATATATATTATATATATTAAATTAATATCTGCATGTAGTAGATTAGATTTTGCCTTTATAGTTTTAAGCCAGCAGTTTTTAAACCAGAATTCACAGATTGTAAATAACCGATTTCGAAATGCTGATATAGTATATATAGAACAATAAAAACTTATAATTAGATTTAAGTAATTGTATGATTATCTGATTTTCAAAATCATGAATGTGAATGAATGCAGTCAATGCAATGCGATAAGTATATAAACAATCCAATAAAATTTTCAAAGCATAACGTGCAAAAAATGTGTCGTAAAATTAACATAAGTATAGTGAAATTGACAACGTTTAAATATTTTGGCGGCCATTTTGAAGAGCCAATGGCGGCTTAGTAAACAGATGTCGCTGCAGTCGTCTGCTAGCACGAAGTTTGTGTGAAATTGATTCACAAGGTTCACAGAGGTTCACAAGGTTCGTGTTTTTCGTGAACGTTGCCACGTATTTCAGTGCATCTCAAGTTCAGCAAGAAAAGGGAGAACAACATGTTGCAATTGCAGAAACTCGTTCAAAATTCCCTGCCAAAAGTGAATATTTTTGTATATAATGTAAATTAAATCGCATTCTAGATTACATATAATATTGGAAAGTAAATTGGAAATGTTGTATGTAAGATTGGACGAAGAATGATGTCCAGTGTTTGGACTGGACAAGAACTTCTAGAAAACGATGACCATGAAGTTTACAATCTCATAAAAGAAGAAAAACGAAGACAAGTAACTGGTCTGGAATTAATCGCTTCTGAAGTAATTAAATCATTAAAACTTAAATGTCAAATCAATATCAAAAGTTCATATATTAGTTAGTTGTATTGCTGTATTACAATTTGCAGAATTTCTGCAGCAAAGCAGCTTTGGAGGCGATGGCCACCTGTTTGAATAACAAATACTCCGAAGGTTACCCTGGCCAAAGGTGCATCAAATATTAATGTTATACGTAATTAACTTCTTAATTGTCAAAGGTAATGAGTAAATATAACTTCTGATCGTCAAAATGGTAATTAAAATCTGAAAAGTAACGTCAATTATAACTTAGGATTTGCTAATTTACATAATTATACCTACGAGCCAGACAAGTTTTGCGGTTTTTAGTGATTTTGATGGAAAAGGTGAGAAAAAACATTGCTTATTAAAATTTAAGATTTTGAACAAAACAAATATGCCACATGAATAAAATTAGTTACTTTTTAGCATAGTTGTGTAAAGTTTTACCTCGGTTCTAACACTCTTCGTATAATCTCAGTAACACAATAAGACATCGAGGAGCTACATTATGATTGTAAATCTGCAACCTTTAACCAAGCATGAAACTTGGAACATTTCCAATTATATATCACATAAATGTCATCGATTATGTTATTAATAATCACCTTACTGAAGATGAGCCTTCAAAGTCACGCGTCCTGCATGAAGTCACTAACTTGTAAATTAAACCAGCATTTAATTGACATTGTGTGGCCTTGAAAGCTCATCTTTCATGAAAAGGCCTAAAATCTGATTTTTAACCCAATCGGCTCGGTTCACATCGTTGCAACTATATAGTTCCAGTACATTTCAGGTATTATGGTGGAAATGAAGTAATAGATAAAATGGAAGTTCTGTGTCAAAAGAGAGCCTTGACTGCGTTTGATCTGGATCCAGAAAAGTGGGGTGTTAATGTACAGCCTTATTCGGGATCCCCGGCCAATTTCGGAGCGTATTCTGCTGTCTTGAATCCACATGAAAGGATAATGGGACTTGATCTCCCAGATGGGGGACAGTAAGTATCTTTTACTTAAGATGAACCGACAAGGTTTTTGTAACTTCCATAGCGTGCAAAAAGACTTGAAAGAATAATGCGTGCCATCGTCCGCAAAAAAAAAGATTTTTCAGGACGTTTTTCTCTGCAAGATGAAAAAGCCTTGTCAGTTCACTTTTAAAATACTGAAAATCACTATATGGGGCACATTTCACGCAGCTTGACGCACGGATACATGTCCGACCAAAAGAGGATCTCCGCCACCGCTATATTCTTCGAGTCTATGGCTTACAAATTGGACGTAAGTATTAAACCATAGCCCCTAAATAGGCACACCCCAATGACCTAGTCTGAAACAACAGATGTGCACTTTAATTAAATGTTTTATGTGCTTCAGCATCAAATTATTTCCCAGATTTCAACTTCAATTTCAGCCGAAGACTGGATTAATAGATTACGATAAGCTGGCCGAAAGCGCCAGGTTGTTCAGACCGAAACTGATAATAGCAGGAACAAGTGCCTATTCCAGGCTATTAGATTACAAAAGATTCCGAGAGGTGATTTCCAACTTACACCTGCATTTGAATCGGCTTTAGTACAAATAAGATTTCATTTTTAGATTTGCGACGAGCAAAAATCAATCTTGCTTTCTGATATGGCCCACATTAGCGGTTTGGTTGCTGCAAAAGTAATCCCATCTCCTTTCGACTATTCAGACATAGTCACAACAACCACTCATAAAACTTTGAGAGGACCACGGTATGTTTACTTTACGAATCTCGTTCAATCACACCATATTGGAAACCTTCACTTCAACACTGAGTTAATGTGATTCTGTCCAATGGCCCATTGCATCATGCAGCCGGTCTATTGCAAAAATGCATGGTCCATAACACAGTTGTCTCAAAACACAAGAAACCATGAATTCCATCTACACAATGGTCTTGTATAAAATTTTCTAATGGAAGTTTCCAATAAGGCAGTTTCTCAGCTCGCGTATCAATTCCATTGAAAGTTTAGTTTGTGAAACGGTTACATTTCTCAAGTGCTGGGATGATTTTCTACCGAAAGGGGACCAAAGAAGTGGACAAGAAAACTGGAAAGGAGATTTTGTATGATTATGAGAGACGGGTGAATTTTTCCATTTTTCCATCTCTGCAAGGCGGACCGCACAACCACACCATTGCGGGAATCGCAGTGGCTCTGAAACAGGTTGCTAGACTATATTGCGAGAGCAATGAAAGAAATACCAATACCAGTCGAAGTGGTCTAGGCTGCTAACTTCGATTGGTATCGCCCCCTAGTGTTGATTTAAAATTTCTTTCATTACCCTCCCTGTATCCCACTATATTTATATTATCTGAAACTTTCAAACCAGCATTTTTTTCAGGTTAACATCAAATCCACATAATGCGTGATTATTATAAATTGGTTTGGAATTATATTAGGTCATATTATGAAACTATTTGGACACGTGACTTTGCCAATGCAAAAACCATTAAAATAATTATCTTAGTGTTATAAGATCCGGTACAGCCCTTATTAGAAATTAACACATGGTCTGTTTTTAGGCTGCCACATCCGACTTTAGAGAATATCAGCAACAAGTTTTGAAAAATTCCAAGGCGATGGCACATGCTTTGCTTGAACTCGGTTACAATCTTGTTTCCGGTGAGTGTCATTCTTATTGATCAATAAAATTAACCGTTTTAACTGCGCCAGCGATTGAAAAAAAGTCTAAAAATACAAAATTTGAAAGTCTGCGTTTATTGGGAGGAAATAATCTGTCTGAATCCTGTAGATATTTAATTTTAACTGAATTTTTATTTCAGGAGGAACTGATAATCACTTGGTGTTGGTCGATTTGCGATCAAAAGGCATGGATGGTGCTCGTGTCGAGAGCGTGTGTGATCTCTGCAACATAACCGTCAATAAAAACACATGTCCAGGGGACAAGAGCGCATTGGTTCCTGGAGGACTCAGATTAGGTGTCGTACAAATGCCCATCATTGTGAATTAATAATATTTGTATCCCCAAATATTCCACGAATATTGCATTGATGCAGGTGCGCCAGCGCTGACTTCTCGCACTTTCAAGGAAAAGGACTTTGTAAAAGTTGTATCGTTCTTACATGAAGCTGTGAACATTGCTTTGAAGGCCAAGAATAACAGCGGTAATAACTGCGATTACAATGAATAACTAGGGAATATTTCCAAAAAGCTGAGACCAATTTTTAATACTGGTTCCAACAGTTTCATTTCAAATGACAGCATCTATGGACAAACTAACTGAATTTTCTAGATTATAACTCTGACAGATACTTTTCAAATTGTGCATAGTTAAAACTGTTCAATTCGCACCATTTTGTTTCATGTAATTTTCCTATATACATATTTGATTCCCCTCTTATTATCCTAGTTGGTAGCCTGTGTTTGTATGTTATCCTGAACTGTCAATTATTTTGTTTTACTCAGGCAAAACTTTGAAGGAATTCAAAGGCACGTTAACCTCGAACAGCGAAATAATTGCGGAGATAAGCGAGCTGAAGCAGAAAGTCGAGAAGTTTGCCAGCACATTTCCAATGCCTGGATTTGAAGATCGTTAGGCATTGTCTATTTTCTGTAATTAACATTTCCTACTCTCCAAATCTTGGAGATTATAAGGGAGAAGCATCTCGTATTTAGATTGAACTTTACGGTATATTTTTGTATACAGTTTACTCGTATGTTGAATGCTCGGTGAATAAATTCCGGATTCTTCAAAAGTTATTACTGGTTACTGTATATACTCTGTATAGAAACAATACAATTTATGGAATGAAGTTTTACAAAATGTAATTCAGTAACACAATTACAACGAACAACAAAGTCCAGCTTCAAGCAGGTAAATATATTTTTAGAAACCACAATTCCCAAGTTAATTCCCTCAGTCGTCCCTATTAGCATTTCAAATAAGTCGCATTTGCACATATTAGTTTAGTTATACTGTTTTTTTACAATTTATTTCGTTTTTAACAAAACCCACAACATCCCTAAAATTTAAGTAAATTAACAACCTCCAATGTGGCATTTTGCCGGAAATAAATTTCCAATCTAGTCCGATATCGCATCCAATATATTAATTCAAGTAATAGTGTCATCCTTTCGGGATTACAAAGAGAAAAATGAAATATAAATTTCAAACAAGTTGTCTCTCCCGTAGGATATGTGGCGTGACTGCACGGAATTGATTTTTTCCTCGGTATCCTCCCATATAATCTGATCAGGTTTAATTCTCCAGAGCAAAACCACACTTCGGACCAGATTTGATTTTTAGTTCGCTAATGAATATATCCAAAATATAATTTTATACGTGTACTATTATATTATATCCAGACATGCGGACAGAAATAAATCCGAGGATGCATTTGAAAAATTCGGATTTCGAAACACGCTGCATTTTATACTAAACTTAAAAGTCAATTGACAAAGTTTCATAACATCCCCTGTACAATTGTTTCTAGAGAAATCATTCCCAAAGTGTCTTGGACCTCTTAACTGAATTACCAAAAACACATTAAGAGTACTGGGGTAATTCAGTTTGGAGGTCTTCTCTTAACCTAATTGATCTCCTGTGTGATAAAACTTTAGTAGTCATCATAAACAGTATATTAAATTATTATTATCTTAGGTGCATTAATATTTGCCCAAATTTTTGTAAGATCTGAATTAAATTAAAACATTACCATGTCAGTTCAGTTTACCTTTATAAAGTTGAGACTATGCAAGTGTGCGAATTACAGCGAAAATTCAACATAAATGCATATGCCACATACACAAACAGAACAGCAAATGTATTAGCAAATTAATAAACAATTTATGATTGCAGAAATTACCAATGAATGTATATCAGTTCAGTATTGCACATTATAACTTGATTACTTTTTAGACAGCTCAAGGAAACGATTTGTCTTAGTTGCACGTACGTTTTGACATATTCATATTTAGTTTGAAATGCGATCAGAAAGCCAGAACAAATTTCTTCAATATTTATGAGATAAATTTTATTAAATTACACATGCTTTATGCCACTGGATATATGTATACATGCATATTGCAATCGATTTTGTCAAATTGCTCCTTATTTTTTCACATTGCGATGTTGTGCATTTATTCTCAATATATATGCGTAACGAATTACATCAAGAGAAACTGAATTGTTCTGTCAATATTTTCATTCAGCTTTTTATATATTGAAGTCCACTATTATAGCTTAAGCTTTTTCACTTGCGCTCATCACATATACAGTATATATCGTGACCTTATTAGGTAATCTGAAGATTACTAAAAACAAAATCTCCTAAACAGGAATACATGTCTGTCAATATAGGAAAAATTCTACCTATTTTGTCATGCAGTATACACATAGAAAATGTTCAGTTAAGCTGCATGAGTATTAATTTAATCTTGCATGAACAGATTTCAATCTGATATATCATCGAGAATCACGAAATCAGATAATTAAAATACGCAATTCTGTTGTTTTGTGATTGTATATTTTTAAATTTGCAATATCGATTCCAGTTTCTACTGAATTTCAATTCAAGAGTTATTAGATCTCAAGCTGTAATTGATCTGCAATGAAATATTTTGAAATTCCCGATTTAAACAATTAAAACTCACCAAGTAGAAGATGTTTAACAAAATGTTTTGCATCAAATGGTATTTGGTCTCAAGGAAAATATTTGTTTTTCATTTCTTTGAAATAGGTTATAGAAAGTTCGAATTTATTGCTGTATGGTCATTATATTTATGATATATTGTAATGTGAGAAGACAATAACTCCACTGAAAACAATTAAAACGTTTATAAATAACAATATTATATCGAAAACATTTCGTTAATTGCGCAATTTATGAGGAACACCGAGTTGCAACATCTAGCAAAAATGCTAACAAAACTTGCGAATTTTTAAAGGGATTTATGTGGAAATTAAGTCAGACCCCAGCTTACCATTTTTACAAAGGATATCAATTTGTGTGTAAATTAAGAATGCTAAGAGTGTGTCATGGCCTTTCAAATGCATGAACAACTGCAATTAGGTTCTTTTGAACTTGTTGCAAATGCTATTGATTTACTGATGAATGCTGTGAAAAATGTATAAGGTAGGTCAAATAGGGATTTTTTTATTGAAACCAAAATACAGTTAGTTGTATTTGAGTGAACGTGCAACGAAAATACCGTAAAAACACACATGATCATTAAATCACGTCTGTTGGTATACAGAGGTGTACGAGCTTTCATGCCAATAAAAAGTTCAACAACATTAGTTGCATTTTTTCCCTTATTATATTGCATTCACGTGGCACAGTTTACAGCTATCCCTTGTCAATAAATCACATCGAGTGAATATTTCCCACTTTAAGTATAACTTCAAAGAAAAACCTCATATCCTATATTTATTTTAGGTGCTAAAGTGGAATTTTAGTGGAGAGAAATGAGAATTTCCAAGTCAAACTTCACGGCAATTTCCATGCTGTCCTTCATATTGTTCCTCATGCAGGCATAGCAAATTTGCCTTAATGCAGTAAAGAAATTATGTCATAATGTCAGCTATGTATGAAGAGGATGAGCTATTTAACCAGATTTTAACAGGACAAATGCAGTTGAGCTGTTCGTTTTTGAAAAGCGGTTTCAGGTTATTCCAAATAATTACTATAGTTTAGGTATACATAGCAATTTTAACAGCTACTTATAGTCTAGCTATATAAACAGTATGCATATTGCAAAATGATATTTCAATATATTTGTTGTGGAATTAAACCTACCAGTTGTGGAATTGAATCCGAATGTTTTCTTTTATATTTCAATAGAAATGTAAAAAGTAACAAAGTTGTATTTTGCTGAAAAGACGAAATCTTTCATTATAAGCAGATTTCATCTGTTTTATCTTTTCAAGAAGTTCTGTGAGATATTATATTAAACTGTTTAGATGAAAACCAATGTGCTGTGTATTGGCTGCATCCTTTCAATGAGTAAAACCTTTTTAGCATCTTTAATTATATGTACTAATTGCGAGCAAATCAATAATTTCACAACCGTCATCTTCGGTAACAAACTTCATCAAACACATTTATGCGCAGAATAAGATGCAGGATTCATTTCCAGAAACGGCCACAAGTGTTTTTCTTTTTGCTTTGGGTTGAATGATGCAGAAAGCAAAGAGAGTGCACTACTGAATGGAAATTGTAAGGACAGGCACGTTGAACCAGAAACCCTAATCGCAAAGTTCAAAGACTCGTGCCAGGAATACCTCTTCTTTCTTTCTTTCTTTTTTTCAATATGTGCACCTTTTCTTTATACTCTTATACTGTTCTGCTGACACGAAGTCATAGTCATGACACACGACTTCTTTTTACGTATTTGACATCTTCTAAACGTCATTACATTCTAGTTTATTGCACCATCATATTCCCTTTCTGTTATTATTTGTCCAATAAACATCTTAGGAATTTGCCCTTTGATAGATGAAACATGGGACAAAGCGAGAAAGCAAATATTTCCCAATTTATGTATATATACTCACAGCTATCCGTCTCTCTTTTCTTCAAGATCAAGATCAGAAGCAAAATTGCAAATATCAATGCTGGATATATTCCAGGTGTATTGTTACATATAGATATGCAGTTATGCATTACAATGTATTTATGTGAAAATCTTACTTTTGTCAATTATTGCGATTTCAGATTTCAGACAGCAAATTGGTAGTTTCAATACTGTAAAGGTGAGCTGATATGAAGTTTCAATAATATAACTGTCAATGTTTCAGCATTGAAAACATAAATTGAACAGTTTTTATATTGTTGTTAACAAACAAACGTCAGAACAACCAGCATTGCTCAGTTTATGACGTCAATCAGTACCTATTGCGTCATTCCGTACTTCGTTCATTTAATTCTAATGCTCACACTTGGTTATTTTCATCGATCCCTTAACAGAAATTGTAAATTTTTATGACAAATTTGTATTTCGCATATGAGATAAGTTTCAGGGGGAGTTGGAAAATAGCTTCAGTTCACCTAATTAGCTATATTGTACCTTATAATATGCACTAAAATGGCGTTAAAGTGAACATCAACAACAAGCAAATATTATTTTTCGGCATTTTTTCATAGATAACCGCTTTCGTATTCAAATCATGTTTCCAGTTATTCTTAAAAACAATTTCACCAATATCCTCTATATTTTGTGGAGATTGTGCTCATTCAACACGGGCACGTTTCAAGAGTGAAATAAAGTATACTACCCCAAAACAAACTGGTTCAAAGACGAGCAATGCCAAAGAACTTACTTGGATGTACAACGTATATTGTACAAAATGAAATGATATTGCACGTGTTGTATAAAAAAATTCATTCACTTTCCAAACAAATCGTTTCTTTTAATTTGAACATCGAAAGAAACAGAAACAATATCTTTCATTTTCCAGACAGCTCATAAATTATATAAATCTAAATTAATTAGTATTATCCCATGAACATAAACTAAGTGGGACAATAATTGCAGAAATAACTGCTGGAATATTTATCTATTAATGAATAATTACCTGGTTATATTCTTGCATTTGTCCAAATTCTTTGACATTACCCTGAATTTTTGAAAGATATTATGAAATTTGCTGGCATTTTCTTGACATTTCTCTAAACTGTTTCAGACATTATCAAATCCCTGACAGTTTCCTAGGTTTTTCAGACATTTATACATGGTCTTATTATGTGAAAAGATGTGAAAAGTGAAATTATATTTAAACAGAAAACGCCCGAAATTTACCATACATGGAAATCACATGATAGTATAATGGAAAATACTAGTTTATTAAACAATAAGTGCAATTGAATAATTTATGTGTAACATAAGAGGTTCAACGCTCACTAGATTTCAAATATAAAACATGCAGGCTTGTGTAAGAATAGTAATAATAAAATATTATATTGTAGGATAAAGATGAGACATTCATTGTTAACAGCAGGTGACCAGAAGTAATGTAATGAATTCTTCTGACAATGGACAACGGACCCAGATAGAGCAAATTTGTATTATTGTTCATGAAATGAACGGTAAAACTTTCAGCGCCGCAGCACAATTAAAATGCAGAAAAAGATCGGTTCTGTCTTATTAAAGAAGTTGGCTTCAGATTTTTCGACAGAGCCAAATTGTAGCCTTAGGCATATAATGCACAAACTTCCCTCCCATATACAATTTAAATTCACTGACGACAGAACAGATCTTCAGTTTCTTCAATTTCTCCACAGCTTGGCTTATTGAATTTTTTCTTCTTTATTTCTCACAATATTGATTACGTACACAAAATAGTTGGAAACCCCCCATGTCTCGTCTTTTTGACACTAGCTGAATGCATAACAAAAACTACGAAATCAGATTTCATCTTATAAGAAATGTAAATCATCCTACAATTCAGAGCAGTTCCTTCATTTTTACCATTATTTTTTAACCAACAATATTTCCACATCTAAATATATAAAACTAAATGAAGCTATGGAGAATGAGATTCAGCTCCTAATGATTCATATTATCGCAATGTTAATTAATTTGTACAGTGCAAAACATGAAATAAGTACATTTTTGTTTATTTGATAAAATTTACAAAATTTACTTTTGTTAATAAATATTTACATGAAAACTTCAAATCTATCAGATTATGATCACCAACTTATCTTGATTTCTTTTAATGAATAAGCATAATTTTTTTTTATATAACAATATTGTATGCTTCTTCAATTTCAATCAAAATTTCATGCACACATTTATTTCCATTGTGCATTTTCATTGGAACATCTGCAAGGGAAATTCAATATAGCACAATACCAAATATATGCAGGGAGATTTGCTACAGATATCCAATGCGCAGAATACAATAGGTGCTCAAAGGAAGCTGCATAAGGAGAGAAGACAAAGTGACAACAATTGGATTCCACTTGGAAATGTCATGCATAAGTTTTGTTTTCTATCAAAGTTAAAAGTACGGTTCCTGTTCCTAGTGTCGATGGTTGGGCGGTGAAAACTGGTTTGAAATGGCTCAAAATGGGCACACAGGCCAGAAAAACACACAACCTTCCGCATTTCCATAATGTAGAGGGGACAAGATGGCCGCCGCGTGACGTCATCGCCACGGACAAGCACAGCACTGGGTAACTAACCTTGGCAAAAATGGCCGCCTATAAAAGCATGAAACCCGACTAAAAACGACCGCCTCTGAACACAGTAACATCACTTGGACTTGCAAACATTCAATCAAACACCTTTCACCGTTATTTACTCTCTATATTGTCCACAAAGTAAGTCCTTTTATCTACAATTCTCAAAAATAATCAGCTTTAACTAGGCCTATGTATAGTTCAAGATTTGGAATTGTAGAATTCGCATGTAATGTGCAGTAAAAAGCATTTGGAAACCTATTAAAAATAAGGGCAAATTCGTTTCATGAACTTGCATTCAGAAATGTTTAAACTAAGTATATAATCAATTAGGTAAATGAGGTTGAATTACAATTCTAAGACTTATTTCATAGTTGTGCTATGTTAGATAATTTAAACCACCACAACAAACTTTAAAATTAAATGCCAAATCGCAAATTTTTCAGAGGTAATGGTTGTTTGATTACTTCAGATTAAAAAAGCAACATAATTGAAAAATAGAAAGTATCCCAGTAAATTTAGAAGTTTATGCTCTCATTTTTTAGTCTTTACGCATTCCATAGGAAATTTCCATTAGAAAATGAAAATAAATGAAACATTATACAAATGTAATTGTTTGTAGTGCGTCGATAAAGACCATTTCACTGTGAATAATGAATGGGCCATCAGAAAGAGATTCCCAATATAGGGTTAGAACTATAATATAATTGATCTTTTCCATTATCTATATCAATTACTCTTATATGCATATGTGATTTGTAAAGAAAGGTCTTGCTATGTACTGCATATCTAATAATCATTATGTCCTATTACCTAGAATGCTAAAAGTCATACCTTTTGAGTTAGTAGGTATACGTAGGAAAAGGCTGTGACGTCATCGGGTCAATACTCCAAAGTATTAGTAGTACGAGTAGTAGTAGGTGTAAAACGCAAAGTAGTTTTTCAGCCTCAGGTTAAAAACGATACAATACCGTATTCCAATAATGATTTGCCTGTCAACGTATTTGAGGACATCGCATATATTAAATTATACATGTTTTGAAAGCTGGGTTTTGAATTTGAAAAGTACTCATATTTGCAAATCAGTTTAAGTACATTTATGCGCGTGTTTTTAAATAATTTCTAGGAGAAATGAGACGCCAACTTTGCGTCTTGGGAGTAACCTGCTTAGGCAAGTATAATTTTATGCTCAAATCATAAGAAACGGATAAGATGTTTAAAATACTGTGTTGCTTGACAAGAGTTAAAAATATGAACTGGCAAAATTTTTACGAAACTTTGGGCAATGTATAAACACAGCATGCGACCAAGTTTCAAAATTTTAGATATTACGATTTCTGAGTTATTAGTTGCAAAAGTTATACCTGATAGGAGGTCTGTTAACACAGGCGGACCTTCTATCTGAACTATCCCTACCAATTATGGCCACAAAAACCATAAATGTCTTGAATTTTTTTATTAAGTGGACGAGGCCGATATCCTCATTGTAGTTCTCCAACTTTTTCTGCTTTTCAACATAAGCCACTCTTGATCTGTGGCATTTGTTATTTTTACTTGGCCTACAATTGCAATACTTGTCATTCAAGTGTTAACTGCATTCTCCACTCCTTAATTTATGCATATGTATTTTCATTTTCATTTGCTTACACAGTTGTAGCCATTATTTATGGCAAGAGCATCGATCACACTAGGGTAAGTATAATCTCAGTTTTTTTTTGTCTTTGTAGATAAGCCTACCTGAACTTTCACAACTTGTATGAAATATTTTTTCCCCTCATTTTGGCCGCCTACTTTTTAGTTTCAGGACTTTTTTGCAATCCAGTGCATGGAAATCACAAAATGGCGAATTTACAAAGTCAATATTGACAGTGTTTGATCTTAATTATTCAAAATGATTCGCAAAAGTCATACATAAATATTCAATTTCTTGAAATATGAATTCTGCGACGAGAAGAAATGTTCAGTTATTAAAATTTATAATCATTTCATGATGAATTAATCCATTAAATATGCAATTGCGAAATCACACACATGGGAGCATTTTATTGGAAGAATCTTCAATTTTTATCAATTGGGAAATGAATTTACGTAATTTTTAAAGCAAAAAGGTTTCCAAATTTCACTCATGTACTTATTTCACGAGAAATAGAAAATGCGAGCTCATACAAATTGAATTGAGTTGAGGTTTGTTGAAAAATTTAGCACAGGCGATGGGAGGAAATGCCAAATGTGACATTTCATTTCGATTGCACCGATCGTCCAGTGGGATTTTTCGCAGACCTTGAATTCCAGTGTATGATCTTCCACATGTGCGACGAAGATGGCCGACGAATCCCCCACATGTGCGGACACGAAACCGCATTCAATCAACAATTTAGGTAATTCTTATTACCCCTTTCACATCCTCCTTCACTTAAAATCCCAATCACCTTAGTTCCCATTCAACATTTACATGGAATCGAACACTGCCATTGGTAGACAAGGACATATTCCCTAAGCCAATCAGAGAATACCTTCGAATCTAACTGACATTTTTAAATACAAATGTGCGTTCCAACATGCAAAAATACACATATTTCTAATTTTACTATATATATACTTCGTTCCTATCCAAGATTTACATGGAACCGAAAGATACCATTGGTAGGCATTGACATTTTACTAGCCAATCAGAGCAGACATATATTTTTCAATAAGAATTCCTGTTTCAACGTATGGAAATAAATTAATCTGCTTTCAAATTTTCATACATATATAGTTCGTTCCAATCAAAAATTTATGCGCATTCTGAAGATGCGATTGGTAGGTCTCCATTTTTTATGGGCGCAAAGTACAAACTTAATAACTGCAATGGGAGGAGCTTAATGAAATCTGTCTTTTAATCCGGGGTCAATAATAGCATAGACAGGACCCTAACATCCTAATTGGTTAGAAGTAGCGCCACCTGATGGCCAAATTACAAATACAGTGAAGCACGCCATTGGTCTGTAGCGACGCAACAGTCGGTCATCAGCCAATCAGAATGATCTTACCGGGTTTACTTTTACTGAAACGGGGTATATAGTCATTAATTGCGCTATTTTGTTAAATAAATGCCACAAATATCTCCAATTACAGGATATGCGATTGGATCAATAACTTCGATTGCAACGACGCTCCCAACTGGTATTACCTGAATGAATTGACGTACGTCACGGATCCACCCAAGGATCAATTTGCAGAACAAACCTGAACACAATCATCTCATTATAGTCTGCTCAAGGGGAAAAAAAGGCTTCAATAAGTCTGTTAGTGGAATGGGAAGTTTTTTGGTTTGACCTTGAAGTTCAATCTTTCCCGGATTGGACTATATCTTGATCCGGAAACAAGTGTTTTATCTCGATCGATTTATTATCATATCGTTGTCTTTGTTGAATAATAATTGAATAAGCTTGAATCTGTTGCCGAGATCGAATACTTCAATGTACCTAATTATGTAGTACTACAAGGCTGGTGTAAATATGCAAATTACGAGTTGCGCAATAATAAAAACTGCAAAATGAGCTTACTTTGAAAAATTGAACTATACCCGAGTCCTTTGCGTTTCCATGTTGTAAAATCTGAAGAAAAGAAGTGCACTGGATTTTCTTACTCTAGTTAAAACACTCTCCTCGCAAGGAACTCCATCCTTTGTTCTATCAGAAACTACTTGAATGGGCGTGGCTAGCTGACTTCATCACGTGATTATTTTGCATAAGCATTGGCATTAAAGCAATTGGACCAATCAGGTATTCGATAATTGAGTCAGTAGCAAAGGGCGTGTTTTTATTAGAAATTTCCTGCAATTTTATAATCATTCAAAGTTGAGAAATTTCATGTGGATGATGACGTCATAAAAGTGAAGTTCAAATGCTTGATGGTTATTTATTTAGGGGATATTCGTAAATCATGTGAATATCGAACACTGCTGCTTTCTTTCAAAAGAAAGTGAAGTATGTAACAAATGAAATGGTCCAAAAAATGGTTTTCACATCTTTATTTACACACAATATTATTTGCTGTCGTCGGTGATACACAGAAGCTGCATTTTATACTATTATTACCGAAATGAAGATCACAAATTTCATTGAAACAAACAAAAAGCAAATCAATATCTGCTTCGATTTGCAAACCTGTTTTCACAACTCTTATATAGGCTAAATACTAAAACGAGATTTCAATTAAGTTAAATTCTCATAAAATACTGCTTTTTTAAAATAACCGTTTGCATAATGAAAGCTTTGAAAATAATAGCCTATGTATTTTTGATGTTAATGCGCAGTTGGTTGGTCATCTTTCTTCACTATGCAACTGCAAACCGTGATGATTAAATATTATAGTTATTATTATTATTTTGGGAAAACGATATGCGATTCATTCGCTTTCGACCAAGTTGGAACAGCATTCAAGGTGACTGATGTATCTAAAATAAAGAAAAGGGGGGAAAAAAGGAAGGAAAGAGAGATTAGAAAAAGACAATTATATTGGGTGTCGAGGTGTTAACGAGTTTGTCCGAGGTGCTAATGAGACAAACACATCTGCAAACGTGTAACTCATTAGCGTCTCTCTGAGGTGTAGTAGGTGCAAACAACAAATTCACACGCTTGTTAATTAATTTAGTTTCTCCTAGCTCCGTTCATCTTCAAACAACCATTAGTCAATATTGGGAAATCTGGTAATTCCTATTCGTCAATTGCATTTTTAAAGTATAGATGTTCAAAAACCAGAACATTGATTATACAGGGTGTTTCTAAACTACAGGGACAAACTGACAGGGCATATTCCCTGCTTAAAAAGAAGACATAAAGTTCCTATGACCCCCATGTCCCCAAACGCTTAGTTTTTTTTAAGTAGCACCTACATAAAATGTGACATCCATAATTCATGCTCCTCGCATCTTTCCATTGATCATTTATTAAGGACTCGTATGCGTTCCTAATAAAGATGTGGGGAGCATGAATTATGGATGTCACATTTTATGTAGGTGCTGCTTAAAAACCTAAGCGTTTGGGGACATTGGTTCATAAGAACTTAATGTCCCTGTAGTTTAGAAACACCCTGTATATAGCCAATCACAAAGCTGCAATCCACTTCAATGTTGGATAGGAATAACGTACTTTAACTGCGTCAATGTACAATTAAATCCAAACCCTATACTAGTGGAAATGGACATTTCAATGCCTATACTCTGTTCAGGGGTAAGAAGGGAAAAATGGGCTCTATGGGGGGTTGCAGTTCGGCCACTTTAAACCAATGTGCTTCCGCCAAAGAAAGTAGTTCCAAGTACGTTTGTCAGTAGTGGACTTCAATGAACGTTTCGGACATATTTTTATTACTCATGATTGAAAATGAGCAAAAACACATATGCAAATAAATACTTTTTAATCTATTAAATGCACTGGGAGAATGAAAAGAACTCGAAGCGACGGATTCGTCCTCCATTTTGAAAACGCAAAAATTGTGAAAAGTCGGCAGAGGATTACTAATTTCACGATTATAGCACAAGCGTCGTAGTTAAAGTGACGTCACCCCATAGAGCCCATTATTCCCTTCTTACCCCTGAACAGAGTATAGCTATCATGATGACCATTAGAAAACATTACAAAACACTATGAATTTCGTCTTTACGTAGTGGATTCTATTGTATGTATTGAAATGCCCATTACAAACTATACTATACTCGGACCAACATAGCTTGGACGTCACGCCCACTATTCCTATTGGTTGCGCTCATCGCTTAGTTACTCCTGCCTAAAATTCTGAAATACCCGCGATAAAGATGGCGAGCGAGCAAAGAGGAGCAGCGAGCAATGGAGTGACTAATGCATCAGCAATAGGCTCCGCCCCATGTCCAAGCTATGTTGGTCCGATTATAATACTGTATAACGCTTATTTTTCGCGTAACATTAATTTTCGCGAATTTCGCGACCATCCAAAAATCGCGAAAATATATTCCACGCGAACAATTTCCCATCCTGGTAACAACCAATGCTGTGCTGCATTTTCCTAGGGTGCTCTGGGAATTACACCTTTCTTCGATTACTGTACTTAATTACTGAACAAGGAAGTAAATTCCCCCTCCCCTCCTGTCCTACAGTACTTAAGTACTTAATAAGAAAGGAATGTTTTTATTCCTGAATTATTCCACAACTCACCGTTTCTCAGAAAACACATGCAGAGAGAATGGAAAATACCATAATTTTTTTTGACCCGATAAATTCGCGAAATATAATCCTCGCGAATATGCTGTTTGGGGTAAATTCGCGAAATTTGCTGCCCGCGAAAAATAAGCGTTATACAGTATACAAATTTTGTAATTGTTTCTAGTGGGTTCTAATGGATATTTTCAAAATGGTAATGACAATCTGCTCGTATATGGTTGTCTGAATCAGTTTTCTGAGCACAAACTAGATTCAAAGACATAATAAGCCATATTATGCTCTTGTGGAATTAAGACCTGCATGCGCAAGCTAATTTCAGACGTACGCCATGCATCATCACAGATGTCAGACCTTTTATTTTTTTTTCGACATACCGCATGGCGTACAGCATTTTACTTTCCTTCTGTTTGGGCAAAAAGCTGCGAACACGTGTCTATGGCGACTGCGCACATGTTGTACAATTTGTCACCTGCTGAGTCGCTAGCTCCACCTGAAAATCGAGATATTGTAACAAATTGCATTCACACAAAACAGGTGATGCCAATAAACACTGTATCTACATGTAGGCCTAAACATGTGTTGGATTTAGAATAAGCTCTGCATTCAAAAATATGACACTTAACAAATGTGTGGCATGCAGCAGATTTATAAATTGAAAAGGGACGAATGCAACCTGTATATAGTCAATTTCATTTCAACCTTGAATTAAATGGGAGGGATGTGGCATGCAAATGAATTTTAAATACCACACGTGCATTTTATATATTATACATCAGGGCAGACATTGAAAATATCAGTGATTACAGTGATATGTACGATATACTAAAACTAAGCGAGGTTTGCATTAGTTCATCTTCAAAGGGAAATGTCTATATATAGCCATTAAGATTTTAGACAAGGTTCAACTGAAATACGTAAATGTATAGGTGTATTTAATAATGCAGCTTGCCCGTAGCACACGTGTTGCATATATGTCTGCTGTATGAATTCAGATCATACAAGTTTTAGTATATGGTTATTGATTGGGCCTATGACTTTGATTTCAACTCAATATCTTGATGTGGCTGCACTTTAGAGATGGTAAATGAGAGATAAGTGATTTGAAATGGTTTTCAGGAACTTTATAACAAGATTCTAAAACTTTCTTTTGCTTTTCTCTGTATATAATGAATGTAATGTATTCAACTGCTTACCTGCATCAGTTAAAAACAATGTCCTCAAATTATCTACATAGTTAATCGAGTCCATGCATGTCTGCAGCCGAAATTGTTCAGAAACAGGGACTCATCATTGTTATTCATTAAAGATGAGACATGATGAATTTTTGATCACACTTTCAATAAACAATCAGGCAGTTCTGTAAACTGTTTACGTATAGCTAGACTAGTAACAAACGGCCATGTGGCCTATGTAGAAACTTTCAGTGAAATCAAGTTTACTTCCAAGTTAAGTGCACTAATTCTTGATGGCGAATCTATATACCATAGACATGCATTTAATTAATTATATTATCTAGTTAAATTGGCAACTGTATAGCTGTATAATATAGAGTAGATCAATACGATTAAATTGATGCAAATACTATCAAAGTTTATAATAGTAATTAGAGTTGCATGGAGATGAATTACACAGGCCTACAAATTGATCCTTTTTGTTTTTCTTTCTGCACGATGTTAGCTGTTTCTTATGTTTTTTAGTACGCTGAGTTCGAAAATGTTAAGATTTTCCCTCTATCACGTAAGGATTTTTCGCAATTTGGAAATTAAAGTTTATAATATACACATAACACATATAGAAGTTTAGCATCACTTTAATTCAAAAACATATAAGATCAAGGTGAAATTGCATATTATTCAAGAAATCATATTTGCAAATGTATATTATATTGTCAAAGATCTTTATAATAGCTAATTTTCTTGAAGCCACAGAGTTTCTTAGCAATCAAAAATATCCAATATATTAAGAGACAGAATGACTCCGCACTGGAGTTAAAACATGTTGGCATAAAAAGGCCGAGTGGCTTTTTATCTTATGGGTTTAGGATTTTTTCTCCTATTATACTACGCCAGAACTCATAATTTTCATTCTCACGAATGGTTAAAAAGATCCTAACTTCAAGAACATAGTCAAAAACATATTGAAGAACCTCCAAGCATTGGGCCGCTCAATGAGCTCGAATCTCCACTTTTTGAACTCGCATCTGGATTTACTTCTCGGAAAATTTTGGGGCCATAATGCAAGAACAAGGAGATGGAATGTCAATATGATTGCTGTATCCTACTCGATGCTGGTCAAGGAAAACACGGATGCAGTACGCATGAAAAAGTTAGAAATGAAGCTTTCAGGGCAAGAAAATGAGGCATTATAAAGATCTTTGACAATACAATATAAATTTGCAAACATGATTTCTTGAATAATATGTAATTTCACCTTAATCTCATATGTTTTTGAATTAAAGTGATGCTAAACTTCTCTATTTGTTATGTGTATATTTTATGAACAGAATTTTGAATTTTGGGAAATATTCCGATCCAATTTCCGTTGCACAATATTAAAGTATGTACTATTAAAGAATGTAAGATGTTTATGCATGCGAAATGTGTGAAAATAAACTTCCAGTTGCATGAACTACGATTTCATTTCAATCGTCGCAAAAAGAAATCATCAAATCTGATCTGTCAATACACAAGTAACTTCATTCTGCCAAATTCAATATATGGACTAGCTTTCTTGACACTTTTTTCTCCACTTTCACTTTTACAAGATCTAATTTAATTAAATCGGTAAATTTTAGATATATAGTATTGGTCCATTGAATGAAAGCTTTAAAATTATATACAGTTAATAGATTAAATTTGAAAGTCAAGTTCAAACTGGATTAAACTCGATGAAAAATGTATAATTTTGATTCCCTTGTATCGATTGTTGATATGGAATACATTCGGCTTAATTCTTATTGCAGAAATGTACAATTGCAGCATATTGTTGTTTTACAAAGCTTGATAACGTCTTCTTGCATACAAGTTTCGCTCATTTTAATTTCCTTGAAACTTCCCCATTTTTCTCTTAAAAAAAATTAAATAGGCATGCATGCTCTAATTTCTTTTCCTAGCTTCTTAATTCAACCAAGATGAAGAAACAGATGGAACATTAATCTGATAAAACCTACAAAATTAAATTCAGACTTTAAAAATGTGACATAAATTACAGATGAAATTGAAAATTAATGATGATTAAGCCAAAACATAAAACAAAGTTTGATTAAAATTATTAAACACTGTTACTGGGTTAACTTAAAGCCTTGAAAAATGTATGATCAATTTCCCCAGTCGCTTTTTCATTATATTTGTATTGCAATTTCTTAACAAGAAGTTAAACTTTATAAGTTGCTCTTACTGAAGAAAAGTCAGCTGATCTCAATTTTGAAGTTAATCGCAAGGACAATATATTGGACTTTGGTAGCAAATTGCTCTCCATTCAGAGATTGTTTGAAACTTTCAAGTTTAGTATACACAAAATATTAAAGTATGGGAATGCAATTGTGGTGTATGGACTGTATGTATGTATAAAGATTCCTATCAACTCTGAGAGAAATGCTGTGCTGAATGAAAATGCAGCTGTACACAGATTGTGTTATCAGGAAAGCGCAATCCGAGCTGGCATATTTGAAAGTTGCATTTACCGATGGCAAGATTTGGGGTCCTTTTGCCGAAAATGCTACCGTTGAAGGGCGGCTTCCGGTAATTGGCTTCGACCGTTTGCAGCTCAACGATCATCACAAGGGCCACAGCAACAAAACACAGAGCAAAGAACGCAGATTTCGATGATGCCATCTTTGGACAGTAGTCAGAAGATATTCCTGTTCAACCCAATTGAAGACCGAAATTTAAACAAAATTACCAATGCAAACTAATAATACATATGAAGCTCAAGTATACTGTAACTGCGATTTAAAGATTGCTTTTTGGGCCCAAAAGAATTAGTCCATGTTTAAAAATGTTGAAGTTTCCTATCAAGGTTATGCAAACACCAATTGCAGTTAACCAGTTTCTACATTACCCTTTGTATCCCCCAGACAACCTTGGTCGCAGTTACAGTACTAGAGGTATAACATGTACAAAATCAAGGAAACTATAAATGGAGTCGTCAATTATATCGGAACCTAATTCATGATTATAACTAGAAATTAAACTGAATAGTCCATTACAGTTGAATACGTCTGTATCCAATCTAAACACCAAAAACCTAATTGTAGGGATTTTTGGATTCTGGAGAAACCAGTTTAAAATATTCATCATGTTGATTGGATTTTGATCTAAGCAACTGCTGCAGTAATTACTGTATACAAATAAAAAATATATGATTATGAAATGTGGGTTTAAAGGGAATCCAAACTTTTAATAAAACAAAGAGTATTGATAGATAAGACTTAGGTAATTATGATTTTGAATAAAGAATCAAGGAATAAATGCATGCAGCTAGCTATAGCTAGATACAAAATTAAATGTTGTCATTTACTTTACTGAATACAAAAAAGGGAGTTGTATATGTTTAGAATATACAGTGAGAATTTCATCTTTCAATTAAGATTTCAGAGATTTGAGAGTGAAAAAATGATGATTCATTATTCGGCTGCATAGAAAATGAAATGTTAGCATTTGTTTCGTTATTTCTTTGAAAGGATGATTTCATGCTGTGCCACTCGAGCAAAGAAATACATCCGTGTGTAGGCCTATATCTAGCTATTGTACTACAAAACAATTTTCTCGAAAATATTAATGGGGTTTAGATTGCACAGTAGGACACTATACTAACATACGTATCTATACAAAGAGAAAGTAATAAATTACATCCACTGTATACGTGAAAAAAATACAACTTTCACTGCGAATTAATTGCATCGAATAACTTTTGTCTTCTGCAAAATATTAGGAAGAATATTGCAATTTCAGTTTCAGTAGTTGTAAGCAAACATTTATTTCAGTACGTTTGGACAGTTCATTAAAAACAAGTTTTTTTGGAAGTAAGAAAGCAAAAACAGTGCATAAATCCAGAGGAAAAAAACAAGTTATCATTTTATTGAAATGTCCAATAAATAGGGCTACTAAAGACATGAAAGGAAATGTAGAAATTATTTTTTGCTAAGAAGTGCAATTTCAACAGGATGAAATATGTATTTCAAGGAAAGCATGGACGTAAAACATAAAATAGGAAGGTCATGAAGTTCCTAATAACAGTGAAATATACGTGAATTGAAAACATGGAATAACAATTCTCCAAATAGCCAATAACCAAATCATGAAACAGACAAAGACATGACACATTTATGTAAATTGGAGATCAATCTTGGTAAAATTGCAGTATTATTTTGATTTTCTTTTAATTTGTTGTATAAACTACTACATTAAATTAATATTAATATAAGCCACAAATTGAAGTTTCATCAATGGACTCGAGTGCACAAAGTTAAATGGATTGCAAAGAATACTGTATACATATACAAAGTTGAATTGAAGACAAATGTAATAAGAAGTTGTGTTATATAGTCTACTATATAGGAAACATAATAAATAGTAAGTTGATTTATTTAGCTTTTAGAGGGGCCTTCATTTAATTTCAACCAATTTGCAACGATGCATCAGTTTGATATAAAATCTCATGGTGCAAGCATTTTCTTTCCAAGATAAAAGTGCACTTTTCTGCGTTTCCATACAAATTGTTTCAACTTTTGGGAGCAAACCACGTCTAATAAACTTAACCCACATATCTAAACCTCCAACATATCCAACGGATCCCTTGAAAAGATACAACAAAAGCTCGGCTTATACACAAACACTGGCTGCATTCAATTTTAAATGCCAATAAAATCAAATGTTAATAGGTAATTAAATCACTAGAAATGACAAAGTCCGAATCCAGAATTCAATTTCTATTTTTACAATTTAAATAACTGAGACAGTTTTTCTTTTCAGGCCAAACTCCAAACCAGTCAGATTTTGAGACTTTGGTCATGTGGACTTGTTGGTCACAATCCAAGAATTAACATAATTATGATTTTGATTTTATGCAGTAGATAAATGTATTTTTTGAACTTTACTCTGTAAAACATGCAAAAACGATATAATTATAATCCTTTGCATGCATTGTATGAAATTAAAACAGTTCACCAAATATGTAACTCACAAAGTTCATTTGATCCCTATATACAAAAATAAGCTACATGACGTTTATGTGCAAAGTTCTACAATATATCTTATGAAATTTTGACTTTCCGATAGTTTGGAAAGTGCCAAATTACATAATATAGTACTAAAATTATTCAAATTGTTTATTTCGTGGAGAAAATGGATGGGAACTTACCAGAAATGAGTGGTACAGCAGGGAAGTACGGCGTTATCTGCAAGGGCCACTTTGCAATGTGCCTATTGGTGTGCAAGACACTGGTTTTTATCCACTTTGCATCTCCACCCACTCGACTTTTGTACGCATGCGCACAAGCGAGCGACCAAAACTTGGACCACACCAGTGACGTCACTCGCACCTTCCCAACCTATTCAGCATTTGTATGAGTATATAACTACATACACGGTCTTCGTTCATTTGCCGCAATGACAGTCAAGAACGACAACAAAGGGCCGAAAAGATAAATTTCCCCATTCATACATACGTATAAAAACGCCGCAAGATGCGTCATAATTAAATTTCAAATTGGGACGCCATTTCTTTTTCCACTATATACAACTACTTAATACTGTTACTCATTACTTTCATTCAAAATCTACAAGGCTACCAGTTACTTTAACTGTTTGGGTCTCAATCAACGTACTGCAATATCCTATTTGAGTCGATTTCGACTACACAATTTCACCAATCAGTGATGTTAATTCCCTATACCCTGTTGGAAATATCCATTGGAATCCACTAGAAACCGTTACAAAATTTGTATAGTGGTTTGTAATGTTTTCTAATGTCCAACAAAATGCAACTTTTACCTTGTTCACTGTAACAATCGCACAACTACATAGCATTGTCTGTTTTAAATGATTATATGGGAATTAAGTATGTCCTTTCGAAGTTGTTGAAGCCCATAGGGCACATTTAACAAGGGCATTCAGGCACCTCTATAAACCTTGTAAAATGAAACAGTTTTTAAGATGCATAATCTGAAAATATAGGTTGGGAAATTTATAATTTTGGAAAATCACTAGACCTAGCTTTTGACATTTTAAGTATTTTTAGTAGATTATTACACCCACATATAAAATTGATATAAAGTGAAGGATGTTGGGCTGCACAATAAAACGGAATAACTTTCAAAGAAAATACCGGCATGATAAATTGGTAAACAATTATTGGGCTTTACGTGAAACATGGTTGTTTTGTATTGCCCTGCTGCATCACATAGACTTTGCTGAGTGAACATGAAAGGAATGGTGCATGTCGTTGTTATATATGTATACCAGTATATACGTAATTAGCATGATAACAAATTTATCTACAGAGTGATTGAGGTCGCAAACGTGATAGGTGAACCAATTTCTGTTCGTCTCTTAGGATATTAAAAGTACATGAAAACTTGATTTCACAATCGATATCCATGCATCATGTGTGCCATTATTTCACTTTTAAAAACTAAATAACAATGACATTAAACATAGAGCCAACATGCACGTTTAAAGGAAAACAAAATTGCTGCAATATGAAGGAAGGAGAAATCAAAATGGCTTCTGTATAGCCAAACATCCATGTTGCAAAATACTTGTATTCAGGCACGTGATAAAGGATTAAATTGAATGCAAAGGTACATTTCCAGTATAAGGGGCTGTCCATTTAATACGAACGCACCGGGGAGGGGTGGCAGGAAATGTGACGCATGAGTATTGGGAGGGGGAGGGGGGATTTCTTCCAAGTGTACGTACACCATGCAGTCAGGGCTCGCAATTGAAAACCTGAAAACTTGGGTTAAACCCGCATTTTGTGAAGAAATTTAGCTACAGTAAAAGCCGAAGTACATATTATTAAGCGGGGAAAAAATATTAATGTTTTGCATATGCTAAAAGCAAACAATAAACTGCAAAACAGACATTTATTTTATGTGTACAGTAGAACCCCTAATATCCGAGGTAATGTGGGGAGGAGGTACCTCGGATAAGACGGAAGAAATAAAAAAAAAATCGAAAATTATTAAAAATTTATTTGAAATCGTACGTGTAGTGTACGTACAAACCACAAAGTACTATGTGCACATACACATAGTTACATATATTATACGCAGTGTATTAAAAGTGAAAATATCACTAACATGCATATGTCCAACACCATAATTGGCCACGACATTCCGGATAGTTTCTCCATTATCTAATCTTCATATTGCTTCCAACTTCTTCTCCACACTCACAACGACTTTCTTTTTAATGACATGACAATGTGCTCATTGAAGGCCAACTGTAAATTGTAGGATTGAAACCGAAGAGCACACAAAGCGAGTTGTAACATGCTCAGCGACCCCTTCCATCCGAGGTGGAGCTCGGATATGACGGACACATCCGATGTGCTAAGCACCTCGGATAACACGTAATCTTGGATAACAGAGGCTTGGATATCAGGGGTTCTACTGTACATGCTGTATTTAAAACATTCAACAAGGGAAACAGTTACACAGTAGAAGCAAAATAATCATTTATGTGTTTTTAATTATGTTTAAATGTTTTTAATTATTTTGCCAGTCCGGATTAGCGAGCTTTTACTGTACTTTGTATGTACTAAATTTGAATACCAGTGTAAAGTAAAAAATAACAACTTGTTTTCAGTGAAATATAGTAAAATAAAATTTTTAATGAATCATAGTTATAGTCAATGTGTACGTACGGAGGGGGGGGGGTTCAGTGTGACGCCTGCGTACAGAAGGGGGGGGGGGGGTGAAAAATTGGCTAAAAATGAGTACGTATTAAATGGACAGCCCCTAATATAGTGCACCAAAATTCCCTGTATTACTATGATTTACCCTGCATTACTCAGATTTTATCTTTATATGATCTGCAATTTCATTATACATTTGGATACAATTTGATAACAGTTTACTATATAAGGAAACACTGCATATTTTTAATGTTGTATCATGCATCGAAATCTACTTTTCTATAAAAATCTGAACTTTTTCAACAAGCAGTATAAAGGATTCTTCGGTAAATTTGTTGTAAATTAAGTTGACTTTGTAAATGGAAAATTTGAATTGCAAAAACCAAATACATTTATTCGATTTAAATATACCATTATAGCGGATTCATTTCATAAAATTTTAAGGAATATACAGTATTACCAAAGATTGGCCCTCAACACAAAAAGTTTAAGTTTGATGTTATCCAGCATTTACAATCAAGTAAATTCCGACAACTACAAAAGAAACATTTATATTATAAAAAATCATAGATTAAGCTTCAGAGAAATTAACTTCCTTAACAGATCATTTTCAATACTACACACATATTATGTAGCTAAATGTGGCTGCTGCTAAAGTCATTGTGCATGTTAGACCAATTAAATGAACTATAATAATCCAGAAATTCGCATTCATTGCTGGTGATGCCTCTGCAAATGTGAATGTTGGAACATCCATCACTGGATATCAGTACACTTATTTGATATATTTGCAGTAAGTTTATGACAATGCGAGCTACCTGTTGACTTAGATCTTCAAAATGCTTGGAGCCTGGGCCGTAACCTCAAAGCTAGTTCTAATCAATACAAGGCAAACCCGAACTATGTATAGTACATAGTAGCTGTACTATACACATGGCCTATTTCATTTTTAATGCATTACAAAAGCGCTGATAGGCATGTTGTAAAGATACGAAGATGAAATGGCGACTGAGTTTGCAATGCAAATCTGCTCATGAATGTATCGATTGATTCGCTCTTTTTCGCTACCGGCAAAAGTGTGAATTGGATGCTGATGCAGGCTCCAGTACCACAAACAAGATTCATTAGTGGCAAGAATTAAACTGTGCTATACCATTGGTGAGTTTTGAAAACACGTGGAGAATGCAGGTATTTACATGCATATTCACACGGAGTTGAGGATTCGCAAGCAAAGACGAAGACCTTGGTCACAAATGCCCAAACACACATACTACCTGGCTAAAAACATATTGTTGACTCTATTAGGAAAAAGAAATTTCAGATTAACAGTAAAATTGTGAACACCAAATCAAAACATTTCACCTTTAGATGTCCAGTGTTCACATTTTCACTGTTTGACAGTATTTTAAATCACATTGACAATAAGGCAACCACACTTTGTTGCTTCAATCCCAAGACACACATTGTTAGGCTACCACATTGCAATCAACAATGCAAAGTATTTGAAAAGAGTTAATTAAACCATGCATGTCGGCCAACAATGATAAAGATGTGACGCGTCACTTCTCGATCATCCTCGTAACAGCGTTTCGTAGTAAACTATTTCTGTTTTCCGTCATCTGTTTTTAGTGCACCACGATGCTCAACTACTACAAGCTTTTCTAAAGTAATTAGGTGTTCATCTAAGTGACACAACAAACATGACACAAAGGTGCCAATCCAACATGGTCATATTGGATCGGACTTTCAGTAACCTAGTAACCCACGCGGCAAATTTTTTTGTTGTTTCTAAAGTGACAAAATGTCTCGCGGTCGCAAAAATAAAAAGGAGCATCTTGCAAAGGTGTCTCGTACTTTCGCGAAAGTAAAGCGAGAAATAATAGGTTAACGTGTTGTCGCAACTCGTAAAAATGACGGTTTTAAGTGGCCATTTCCCACCGGAAAGCGTTAACAACGGTGTAACGTGTCGCGTCTACGACTGTCGTTATCGCAAATTTATATTTTTATTATGTGAATTTCGCCATGTATACATTCTCTCAACCGGATAATTCTGAGAAAACTAAGTTGTCTTCCGGGGCAGAGTCAAAATAAAATGCAAAACAACTAAGTCGTATAAAAACCTATTCAAAAATTCCATCCTTCGTCCACAGTCAAACTTTCCATTTGGTCCGTTGTATAACCGACTTGTCCATCTTTTAATAAGTGTTAAAGAAGAAGAAAAAAAAATGTGAAAAATGAGGCATTCATCTGCATGTTGCTCGCATCATCGTAATGAGTATCTGTAACCTTGATTTTCTAAGTATGTGTTGTCTATTTGTACTAGATCACATAGTAGATCTCCCAGAGAAGAGGGGGATCTGCGGCACTGTTTAAATAACGAATGTTGTAGGAGTTGACTCACCGAAGGCCTTCGTGACAGTAACAACAAATAACCAAATTTAGTAAACTTTAGCTCAAAATCGCATATACAAGCAGTTGAACCTCTCTAAAAAAGCTCCTTCAAGGCAATTTCAAAACTGCCTATTTTAAATAAAACAGTATCTCTTGGATATTACTGTCTTCATTTGTATGTATCTGTGATTTTCACGTAAACAATTGGCCCATTTAACCCTCCATCAGGCGCACCTGATCTGACAGGCACAGCAATTACATTTTGCTTTTTCCCTCATCGCCAGAACCCCTCCTACTCAGGTTCCCAACTTTTTAGGGGGAACCGAACCTATGTGGTCAGTTTTCCCGCCACTTCCTTGGACAGGCACAAATGAGCCTTTTTATCTATCAGGCTCACCGCGCTTGAAGTCGTCGTGGTTCGAATGTCAAAGGTTTATCACTTATTTCTCTAAAATAAAGTAATCTTCTCATTTTTTGAATGCATAGTTTCTTTAAATACATCGCTACGAGGGTAGAGAATTTCAGTTTTTTTTCTGCTAAGTTACTTAGAACAGATTTTATTGATATTTTTCGAAAAGAGAGCTTCTCAGGCGCGTTGCGCCTGAACTCGAGTCCAAATGTCAAAATGCGCGCCCGATGCAGAAATATAATATTACTACTGATTTTTAAGTCACTAAACGTGTTTGTTGCATGAAATTTCATTAGTATACATCCCTTTAAGGCTAAGTACAGTGTATTTAGATTTATTAAGTTGTAGGTTGCTAAGAACCACCATTTTCAAATCTGTGCCTCCCAGGCACATTGCGCCCAAACTACGACAGATAATAGGTGCGGCCGACGGAGGGTTAATATCTGTAACTTGCATTTCAGTTGCACCATTTTATAAGGCCTTTAGAATGAGGTTCCACTACATTGTAACGCAGATAGTGACCTCAAAACAGGCTCCCTTTGCAAACAAAGATCCACAAATTGGTGGAAATTATAACTGAACTGCTTCTTCCTGAAGTAGGCTGGCAGATCGTCTTCAGTCAATTCACCCTCTTGGTCTGTTTTTATAAAATAGCTGCAAGGTAATCTAAAGGGGGAGCGATGTGGTTCACCGTGACTCTGCTCACCTTCGCCGGGCATCGAACACGTTGAGGAGTCCAAGAGAGCCGGTGTGGCTCCACGTACTTTCTCCAGCAACATCTTAATGTAATAGCAACACTCGACTCGTGATCTTGAAAAATAAAAGAGAACTTCTCACGAGACACTTGCGTACGCACCTGAGTCGGAGGCATGTGCGCAAAAGGAATCACGCCGTTGGCGAGTTCGCAAGCCGCGATCCCTACACTGTACACGTCCGACTTCGTGTTGTAACCCTGCAGATTCTGCAAATTCAAGGCAATATTTAAAATGCCGGGTTTTTCCAATGTACGCTACACGACTTGGGAGCCCATCCGCAAATCCCGATAACAAGTAGAGGAAGGTTGGACAGCGAACGGGAATATCAACACCGAAGAGGCATGGGAGTAAAAATTGAGAATTTCAGTCATCGGCATTTGCGGATGAGCCCATATTCACGAGTACCTGTTCTAGAATTTCCGGACTGAGCCAGTTTAGGTTTGGCCGTATGTCTGGCGAGAACTGATGCATCTTCTTCGTGTACTTGCCGCCTTGGTACATGTCGCACGTGTAACGCAGACCCGAAAGGCAAACCTTGCCTCTGCTCGATATCAGAATGTGACTGGCTTTGACGCTCCTTTTAGTTCAAGACGCACGGTCCGTAATTTCCAGAACATGTTACGCGAGCCAATGCAACCCGTCCACTCACTGTACGATAATTCCGACGCAGATGGAAAGGTAGTTTTTTATAATTATTAAGCAGTAGGGGATGGGGAAAACGTACCGACTATTAGGGTAAACCTTATTGGGACCAACAGTTTATGCATCGATCCAATGCACTAAGATATAAACGTTCTGCATATAACAGCAGTAAAAGCTCGTTTTAACGGACACTTACTCAAAGGATTTACACCCATTTCAACAAAAAAATTGAAATGTTTAGGGACATGATATTTGTGAATTTCCAAATTAATTTTTAGAAATGTGGACACCTCAATAATATTGACTTCACTGGGCATTTTAAAGTAAACACCGTGAAACCCATCCATCGTACGACGGTCACGTCTGGCAAGGGAAAGGGCCGAACCTATGAACGAGTCCACGTCTGTGGATGTACTCCAAAGCACGCAGCACGTCACGAATTATAAAAACGGCTATCAGCTCAGGCATACCCTGATTAAACGATTGCATGATTAGATCCTGCGCGGAACCTGGAACAGAGAGAGATAGAGAGTGGTGCGCGGCAAGGAGGGAAGCGTGTCGGTGGGGCGGAAAACGAGTGCGTTTCACGCCGTACCGTATTGCATGTCCGGCATGACGGCCCACGCTTCGAGGCCGTGGATGAACGTGCAGTAGTAAGGGAGGAGGTTGGCGTGACGCAGTTGCTTCACAAGCAGGATCTCGTGCTGCGGTAACGGAACAACCACATGTGTTAGACCAACTTTCCAAACAGTCTAATTAAGGACCGATCAAGACTAGGTTTCGGCCGAATTCGTGTTTCAGCTTCAGCTTCTTCCCGAACTTGAACTTCCCGTGTTCAATGTCTGGACAGTGTCAGTCAGCCTATGCTACGTTTTAAAAGCTGATTGGCTGGAATTTTTGCACTCAATTGAAATGAGTTTATTGTACATATTCACCTGTTTCATGTTTACTATTAAGCCTATTTGTTTGCAAGCTATTATTTTCATTTACAGATTGTATAGATTTCGGTCTTTGTTTCGGCCGAATTTGTCAACAGACTTTTGGCCGAAGCTCAAAAAGGCATTCTCGGTCGGTCCTTACGACTAATAATAATCACGCGCCAGCCAACACCTGCACGGAACGCAAGTCCGCATTCTCGTGTTCCAAATCGATGCGCTTGACGGCTACGCTGCCGCCGCTCTTCAAGTTGATCGCGCGGGATACGACCAAGGCCCCCGCGTAGCCCCCGTTCAGCACCCCGACCAGCTCGTAGTTTTTCGCCTCTGTGCCGTAACTAACCAATTCGGCATCTTTCACCAGCAAAGGGATAGTTTCCAACTGATGAAGAAAAACATTGAAAAATATGCTTCCCCCTCCTCTCTACTGAAGAAATATGGAATAACCCAGTTTGCCAATTCACAGTCCAAAGCGCTGCACTGGAATACACAAGTATGCTAAGTTTCAAGGCGATTCAACAATGGGGAAACAGTTATACCGTATACAGGGTGTTACTGAAACATGTGGGCAATTCCCTGCATATGAAACACCCGGCCAACTAATAAAATTGTTCACTTAATTCCACAATTTTTCAGACGATGGATAACATAATGTATTACATATTTACAATTATTTCTTCAAATAAATTTGCTGTGATACAATCACCACAGCAAAGAAATAGGTTCAGTTATTTATTTTTTGGGGAAAAAAGATATAAATGTGCACACCAATGGCCTATAAGAGCCTTCTGGACGTTGGATCATCTGCAGATGCTGATCAATTTTCTCTGGATCTGACTCGGGTGAATCACGCATGTCATCAGTTTTGGGGCAAATACATGCGCAATCCTGCATCAAATTTCACACAAAATACGCGTGTCGGTAATTAGAATCCCACTGTATAAATGGCGTAATTATAGGGAATAGAATATATATATGCACCAAAAATGACATGGATGTAAAACAATCATGCGTAGTCACATCACACGTCCTGCACAGCCATTTTCGCATTGCCATCCTGTCAAAATCAACGTTAAAAACCAACAAACCGTTCAATTTTGCACAAAATCAAACAGTGACTCATATTCAAACAACCGAACGTACCAGACGGTGAACTGCAAACTTCATTTTTCGATCAATTACGGCACACACCAGGACTGTATTCGGGCCACCGGACAGTAGGCCCCGGTCGCCAAAGGAGTGGTCTGGACGATGCCTCGCGTTGATTTGTTCCGCCATATTTCCCCTTAAAACTCGCCACCCGTTTAGGCAATTGGTGGGCAACGCTAAGAAGGCATGCCAGTGTATCCGGGGTACGCCCACCCCGCAAGGCAAAGCCGCTATGGCTATGGTATGGCCATATGGTATGGCTATGGCAAAGCATTAGCTGGGCGGTACATTCAGCGAAATCCCTCCCACAAATGGGTGGCGTTGAGGAAAAACATGGCGTGTGGCCACCTTCAGCCAATCTATTCCAGAGGCGCAAGTGCAGCCATCTGTTGACGGTTTCGAATAATATCGAAATCATGTCGTCCACGAATTCAAAAGAAGCCCAAAATTCTTTACAAAACTGAAATTTCCTATTCATTTCGATTGCAGTAGAATGATATAAAAACAATGTAATTGAAACAAAGTAAAAGCCGCTGGTGAAAACTCAGTAAATAGTGTATCACATATAGCACACATACAATGGTCTGCAATATTTTAATTATTTTAAAATGTGGAAATCTTTACTGAATTCAGAATTACCTATTTGAAAAACATCCACTAACGATTGCTGATAAGCCCATTACACATTACAAACCTGACATTTGTGTGCAATGGTCTATTACAAAAAATGTCTAATGGAGATTCTCAATAGGGAAGATGAGGAAATAAAGGGGTAGGTACCATTTGTGACATCCAATTCAAAACCTAAAATCTGTTACACCAGGTGGAGAGAGGAAAAGGTCTGGGGAAAAAACTCAAATCTCATAAAAGACATCATTCATATGTATACTTCTATCCATTGGAATGCGCAGTCTGTTGTGTTGCCACTTGCGGAGGTGCAGATCCACTTTCTGATCCCTCAGTTACATTTCCTGAAATACACATTAAAAAAGTAGTTTAATACGTGATAATAGACTCAGGCCGTACACAACATGCACAAAAAGCATTCAGCAATGAGAAAAAATGACAATAAAGGTCGAAAAATACATAAACACATTCGCACATCCTTTTATACTTTAAAGTAAAAGTTTTCCTAAAATGGAAGACAGTGGCAAATATTTACGTACACATTAGAAAATTGCCATTACAGCATGTTGACATTGTGGGTTAACAATACAAAACACGTGTCATGTCTTTAGGACCTTTGTGGGAATGCAAGAAAAAGTTACACAGTTGGCAATTTCAAATTCCCAGTTAATCCATACGATCATGGGAAATGTTGGCAACTGTTATTTAAAATATAACGAAGTTAATTATGAGTTTTTTATTTATACTTTTTCAACTTCTATTCATAGAATATGCACTGAAGAAAATAAAATAAAATGTTATGAATGTAATGAAACAAGCATTACAACTTGGGAAAATGTAATTAGGAAGAAGGATGAATTTATTGGGAATACTCAAGGGTGGAATGAAAGTACTGTTGATACAGCAATTTCAATTCAGAATTTTCATTTCAACAATATACTGAATGACTGCTTGCATATGAAATGCATGTTACGAACCAGGAGGGTTAGTTGCGGGAGCAACGGTGCAGGTTTCTGTGAAGGGTGGTGTGAAATTTGGGACCGCAGAAGGAGGTGGCATTGATGGAACAGGACCTATTGCAATAAAAAAGAAAAAAAACAGCACAGTGTGCTCGAGTCAAACACGTATCACAAATTGCAACTTCTGTCTCCAATCCTGCAAAGGACAAATTCATCATCATGGACCCCGGTAGGAAGACGAATGTTAGTTCGCAGGCTACGCGAAGCTAAAAGAAAAAGATCTAAAAGAAGTGAAAATATAAGTTGAGATGGTTAACGATAGCCGGACACAGGTGGCAAAAACGTACCATATATTTTCCAAAACAAACCATCTTGAATATTAGCTGGTCTCGAAAATAAGCCGGGTTCTTCACCCTTTATTTGTATTTTTTTTCTAATTCATTCATCAAGTCTCACAACCAACAATGGTCATCATAACCCACATCTCATAAAATCCTTTTACACTAATCAACAATTTCACGTAATAATTAGTTTTACATCACGTATTTCAAATGCTTTAACCTGTGCAGACTTGACAACTAGCCGGTTCAAGCTGCTGGAATTGTTTAAATAAGCTAAGTACGGTTTATTTTCGAGAATATACAGCATGTAAAAAGAAATAAGACGAGAGCAAAAAAAGTAAAGACATTACCTGCACTGGATGGGCTTTATATAAGTGAGGCGTGAATCCACTATTAGCAGAGTGAGAAAAGATTTTACCTATAGGCAGCGTTTAGTAAGGTCTGCACTGGGAGAGATCCGCAAGTCTGCGCTACTACACGCAAGCAAAGTTCCCAAACATGCAGATCAAGCAGAACGGTTAAAGGCACTCATCGACACCGATACGTCAAATCATGCACGTTTAATGTTAGAAAACTGAGAGGGGGAAAAAAAAGCAATACACAGAAAGGTTTGTACTTTTCATTTTAAATAAAATACAGGCCAAGGTGTAACAAGTAGAATGTTCACAATCTCGCTCCTTCCAATCGCAAATCATTTCACGAGCGACATTCGCTTGTTGCCGCCAATCGCAACAAAACCAATCAACTACGGCACGTGCTCCAAACTCGCAAGAAGGTTTTCTTGGCATTTTGTCCAATTAGCTTAATCAAGAATCAGATTTGTAGTAAAATGAAAGAGTGTTGGACGAGCCGGACCAAGAAAACCAACACATGACATCAACAGCAGACACGACAAGCTTTGGTTTTCACGCAAGAATATTTTCACCAGGATTTCGAAAGATATAATTTAGCAAAGTAGTCCTAAACTTGAAAGTTGGTTAGAAAAGAACTATGTATAATAATCAAGTTTGTGAAAGAAACCTGAACTCGGGTTTGAACTCGCGTGCTGTCACAATTTGCAGAGTTTTGACTGTATTATATTAATTCGAATCATATAGGGTGTAAAACTCAACCCTTTCAGTGTGAATTAATTTAGAAATCCCTACATTATCAAGCTGCAAATCAGTTAATTTTTAATTACCAGAGTTTATTTGTAAATATCCCAGAACTACCTGACAGAGTTGTTGTCTAATGACGGATCGAAAGTTTCCTTCTCTCGTGAGTTCGCGAAGCTTGGCGTGAGCGAGCCGCGCGCTATCATACGCCAACGGGCGATTTACCTTGCGCTGTGGGCATCGGCCCTGGCCCTTGGACCGTTGGAGGCACGGCAGGCTGTCCGGCCAGCGGACCCGCAACCTGGTTCTGATGATGAGCGACAGTGGGATGCGGGGAATGGTACACTTGCGGGGTGAGATGAGGAGGCCCCGTGGCGTGAGCCGGAGGCCCCATCATGTTTTGAGTGGCCGAGGCAATGGGCCCTAGTGGTGGGGGCCCCGAGGAGGCCGGGGTCAACCTTGCGGGTACAGAAGGGCCCTGGCCGGCCCCCTGCACCGGGGGCATGTTCGGTGGAGGTCCCATAGGCGGGTGATGGTGCTGACCTGCGGCAGGGGAACTATGCGAACCATGTGTATGGCCGGTTTGCGGACCTGCTGAACACAAAATGCCAATCAGCAAAAAACCAATACGCTAAGAGTGTCGAGTCGTTGCAACGGCCACGTCCTGCTGCAATAATTCCATCTTTTAGAAGTGTACATGGTACGGAAGAAGCACCCTTATCATCTTGGGACAGATCAAATATTATTAGATAAACAGATGTTCATTAGGTAAAGGGCTAAATTCAAACAATATTTTATAGAAAATTGTCGCACGTCAAATTGAGGCAAAATTATCACTTATGAAATTAAAATTGTTAGAATTTGTAATAAAACCAGAGCAGATACTGTATTTCGTGATTTAACTTCAGGAACACCTACCGGGAGAGGACTGCATCTGCTGGGCTTCGGCTGTCAGAGGTGACGGCACAGAAGCCTGCGAGGACAACACGGACCCCGGATGCGGCGCGCCTTGCTGTACCAACATCATAGCGTGCGCTTGTTGTCTGGCGCGGAACTCGGCTGCACGCAACTGCTCCATGTGGAACTGCTGTCTCTCCTGTATGAGCTGCTGCCGCTGGTACTCCAACTGCCGAGAACAAGGTTGCGTAAAATACACAGACAACGGACGTTGATCCGCAAACTCACCGTCTCCCGCTCCTTGTCCATTATGGTCTCCAACTCCTCGAAGTGCCGCAGCTTGATCTCCAATTTCTTCATCTGGGTCTCGACGAGAAGAGCAACCAACGACTTGATCTTCCGCTCCTCGACGGCTGCCAAATGCTGTACGGGATTTTCCAATTCAATTGCATTATTCAGGGCATCGATTAATAAATTTCATTATACATAATTACAGAAAACCTAGGGAAACGAAAATATCTAAGTAATATGTAGGCTTACATATGGTCACGATTTTAAGGTTAACAAATTTCAACAAACTGACAAGAATTCATTTACTAACAATTTTCTTCAAGATACGTATAGTATTTCTTCTTGAATATATAAATACTTGACAACCTTCGCTTTGACCGCGGCAGCTCCCAGCGCCGCGGCAGCTGCCGCTGAAAGTTGCCCGTCTTTGACGAAGCGATCGCGGTCGGTCTCGATCTTAGGAGGGGCCTCGTCTTCCTCCTCCGCTGCGGGTTGCGACTTCTCATCCGCAGCCTTCGCCTCGTCGGTGACCGGTTTCGCTTCTGGAGGTTGCTGGCCATCTGGAGGATGCTGTTGCGAGTTCTCTTCATCTTCATCCTCTGCTTTTGAACTCATCCGCTTGCCATCATCCGCAGGTTCTTCTTTTTCTTTCGGCCCCTCGTCGGTCTTTGCCGCATCCGTCTCCATCGGTTCCGCCGGCTATTTGGGATCAAACGGTACATCGTTTACAGCGTACGCCAGCAGACGGTGTCAACTGCGGTATAATAATAACCTTATCATCTTTGCCATCTACGCGTTCCGCGTTGGTCACGTCCAGCGGTTTCTCTCGTGGCTGCTGCAACACTTCGGAAACTGCAACAGCGGGAGCTGGCAACTTGACCGCGTCCGCAGCACCGTCAACGCCTTCTGAAACATTTAACGCACACCATTCTTGTGAGAACGAACCTAACGCGTACGAACTGGGCATCTGTAGAAAACGTCGCTTTGAAAACCACTAACTTTCTGTCTGACCTGCTTCTTCTTCGGGAGCGGTGCCAGCAATGCCGGTCTTGTTCAGTCCGTACTGAGGATCCAATTTGCCTTCGGTAGCAGCCGACTCAACGTTCTTGATATGCGCGTCGAGCAGCGCCGACGGAACCTCATCCTTGATTTTCGCAAACTCCTCTACAGAAATAGCACGCTCAATACTTGAAGTGATTTAAGTGCAGGGGCTGTTACTAAAATCTATCACATAATTTCCCATAGCCGTACCCATAGCCGCTTTGGCCGCCGCCGCAGCGACTCGCGGGTCAACGACGGAAGCCAAGAAGACAACGGTAGACATTATCGGATTGCCGGTCTTTGAGAAAGGTATCGGTTGGTAAGCCAAAGGACCTATACGGTAAAATGACCGTGAATGGCAACTTAGTTTGGTTTTGCGGAAAATGAAGTTCTTACCAAGAGCTCCTCCGCCAAGACCGGGCTCTTCGAGGAAGGGGTCTTCGATGGGCAGCCTCAGGAAATGCAGGATGCAATCATCTTGTGTACGGCTGCCGACGTGTTCGCAAACCTTGTTCCAGTCGTCTTTGTACATCTCCAAAGCCTCCAAGAGCAGGAGAGTTTCCTGCTCAGTCCACTCACGGGTCATCGCTGCCGTTGCTTTATTCTATCAAACGGTAACAAAAAAAAACAATTTCCACGACTGTGTCTTCACATCTTCACACGGAAACCGCTAAAAGCAATACCTTCAAAGCTGAATTCTTCTTTGCGTATTGATCGAGCTTCAGTCCGAAGTTGTTGCACACATCGTCCGGCTTCGTCTCCTTCTCCTTCGTCTTGTCGAAATTCAGCATTTGGGCAGACGATGGCTGCAAACAACGTAGTGTCACACTATTTACAACGTATTGGACTAGTCAAGGTTTCTACTATTATTACACTACATTTATCTACGAACAAGGAACACTTAAAAGAATTAGTATTGTCTCAGTTTTGAGCTTTTACGGCGTATATTATTGTCGTTTTTATTCTATATCAATGCCACCTGCCGCAAAGTAAACAGATCTTCACCGATATAATACCTGAGGGGTTTTTGGCGGGTTAAGAGGCTGCAGACCGGATGGAGTGTCCGCAAGCACGTGGAAGTGAGAAGTCGGTGGAGGTCCCATCGGAGTGGGTCGGCTGTCCGCGTCCACTTGATAGTTCACGAGTCCCCATTGCTCCAACAACGCGTGAACTCTAAAATCGACCAGACACACCATTACCATCACCACTGGTAATATATAATCGATTACGGCAATTACCGCATGATGGCGCACACGTCTCCCGCGAGATTCCGGCGACAAGCCGTGCTGGTGAGATATTCTGTCGGGTTGAGTCTGTACGTGTCGATCATGAAGTTTCTATAAGCTAAATATCTAGAAATAAAGTTGGAAAAATTCATTACTGATTTTCTCTTCCACAAACACATGATTTGAAATAGCAGCAGAAGAAGGAAGAAGACATAAATTGCAATACATTTCGGGAGTTTTGGATTTATTCTTCCCGTTGAAGAATTCCGGCAAAGCCCTCCTCTCGATCGCGTGGATGCAGTTGTAGTCGAACCAGGCAGAATAGCTAGGGATGATGATGTGATGTGTTTGTTCGGTGACGTTGTCGTCTTGCACGTCGTCCCTCGCACGATCAGCATCGTGGTTGGTCGGCGAGTTGGCACGGGATCTGCTTTTGCCGTCTTGCTCGGCATCGCACTAAACGATGTCAAACGTAAAATACGGAAAAGCAAGCAAAGCAAATCACTAGATCAGTACCACTGAAAAAATACAAATACGCTCAAACTCTGCCATGTAGAAATACGAGCAACTTACTTTATCCATGTCATCATCTAAATCTTGCAAAGCACCTCCTTTGATGGGTTGCAGATCATTATCCTTCTTCGTAGCCGGGGTAACTGATGAACGCAAACTGTCATTGCATGTTTCTAAGAACACATCGGCTATCGCTTACTCATTTTCTGGACGGCAACCTCCTGCACGTTTGGCTCGGACATCGGCTCGTCCATGTCTTTTGTCAGATCGTCCGAGTCATCGTCTCGAACGGCTCTTCGTTTCGGACCGACCCCTGGACTTCTTCCACCTCTGAACAACGCAACCGATTGCAAAACTCACTCCTCCTCTACGCAAGCTACCGAATGCGATACCAACCCCTTCCTGCGCCGCTTGTCGAACGTAGGGGACGGCGAACGCTTCCTCTTCTTGTACAACCCCTTCTTGCCGCTTCTGTCCGCGCCTGGAACCGACAGCAGCTCGTCCACGGTCAACTTCACCTTCGGCGCCCGCTTCTTGCCTTGGGAATCGACATCCACTTCGTAGTCGTCCTCGTTCATCCATTCGTTGAACTGGTCCAGATCGAGAAGCCAACGAGCATTGACCTTGCGCATGAACAAGTTAACGGTTACCTTCGCGCATTACGGAATAACACAGGGTGTCTTTCTTCCCATTATTTCTTTCGGCGAACTCTGTATATGCATTTATCTTTTCCCGATTACCTATCGTTTGCGGTTTTGCTTTTCACCACACAAAGTGTACCCCTTCAATAATGCAATGTGATTCTTCAATTAAACCTGATCAATCGACTTTTAGTCCGTTTCTATTCGATTTACGAATATGAATTGGATAAACCGGAGTCGATTTACCAAGTTTCCTGTTAATACAACTTCAACGGTCACCGTATTCACCTCCCAAGCTCCTTGGTGAGGTGGCGGAGTGTACGCCTCGTAGTCGATTTCCTGGCCTTGAACCCACGAGTCGTGACTGTCCGGAGTGTAATACCAATGGAGGAGGAAATTGTGGTCTCGCTTCAAAATGGGCCGTACAAACTCTTCTGGTACGGGCAAGAACGCGAGTGTCAAAAAGATAAGCGCTGTCGGTTTGGCCGCAAGACGAGAATAGTTTAAGTTACCGTCAGGCGTTTGTGGGACGGGAGGGTGGACGATGTGGGAAGCTTCGTGGATGTTGTCGGTGATGGTTCCTTGGTGTCGCTTCATGATGTCCTTCAGTTTGGACTGCAACTGTTTGTCCACGTCCGGCATCACGTAGACGGTGGGCAGCGACAGGCACTTGTTCTGCACCAGGGTCTTCTCAATGTTCATGAACATCTCCACGTTGCGGTCCATGCGGGACGGCGACTGGAAATCGAACCTCCTCCTGGCAAACGAAACCCGGTTTGAGTTCAAAGAAGAGATACGGATCTAGGTAAATGTTACTTGCCACCCTTGATCACTCTTGAATTTGTACACCGCTGCTAGGATGTGACACAGCGATCCTCCGCTCTTGAAATCCATGAAACATTTCATCTGCGTGCGCAATACAATCGATAAATATCTCTAAAAATGCTCAGTGAAATACTTGCGGGCAAAGATAATTACAAATATCCTCACAATTGTCAATCTATTTTTATAGAACTAAAACTGGAATACATAGTACTAGCACAATTAGTTTGTTTCAATTAAAGATGTTGGCGTGTTTTATATAACTGTTATTTGCAATGCAAATAATAACAGCAAATAAACAAATTGTACTCCATTATTTGTGCACATTTCACTGATTTTGAATACGTATTCAAGGCTGGATGTTTAGAATTGCAAATTCCAATATGAATACACGAAATGAACCGATACATAGTTGAATATAATGTGAACATATATTGTTTGATTTTTTTTGTGTATCAAATCTTACAGGAAGCCTTGTAAGAGGCGGTTTGCTGACGTTCTTGCCGAAAGCATCTTCTTGAAATTGCACTAATTGGATGACCAGGCTGGCAAGGCTCTTATTTGTTGGAGGTTCAGCTTGAGTATACTAAAAAAACAAACCACATTATAACAATGAACGCTCACACAAAGATGCAACAGCCGAACATCGACATCGGCTCAAACATTTCAATTGGAGCGATAACTGCATGAAAATACAGTACCTTCTTGCAGTTCTTCTGCAGCCAAGTCCTCACAGCTTCCAGCTGAGCGATGGTTTCGGTGGATTCGAAGAACTTGACGTTAGGACCGCCGTCCTTCTTGCGAACCACCGCCATCTTGTCGCTTTCCTTCTTTCCGCTACCGGAAACCGCACTGCAACCGACGCCACCCGAACCGCTACCGCTACCCCAACTCCCTGCGTAGTAGAACAACAAAGGCGTAACAGTGGGTGGAGTTATAAATAAAACCCA